>PVIU01002432.1:0-173110 GCA_004026605.1 Ondatra zibethicus
TCTATTTCTGGTAGAGTTTGGGTCATATATCACTTGATTGCCACCCACAGTTATATGAATCTGAAATAATACTTATCTTCTGCTCTTGTTCTGTTTATAAACATTAAACAAATGTGAGGTCTGCTGTTATCAACTCCATGGTCAGCTAACCTCCTATGGTAGAACTCACAAATTCCATGATTCCTTGCTCTGTGGCACCTCTCAAAGTCATGCTGTTTTCATTGACATGAGCTCTTGAGATTGGACTTTGTATCCAGACAAAGGAAATGGATTTGTCTCCTGCCTCTAGTTGTTTACTTGTTTCCTGCCAGCATCCTGAGCTCTATGATTCTCTTTATTGCTTTTATGATAAATTAAGTCAGGGTCACCAAGCAAATATTCCATCAGCTTATTATCCATCTCATTGTCATATGCAACAACTGCTATCATTAAAATGTGTCTTGTGCCTTTGATGGTCCTCCTCTCTATCAACAGACATTTCTGCATCTCACTTTCACCACATGAGGCTGCTCTGTTCAAGAGCATTCTTTGTCATGCGGTTTCCTAAGAGTTATTGTGACAACAACCTCCTTCAGCATCCTACCATCTCTTGGGTGATAACTTATACAATACTGTCAGGGCTGTCTTAAACCTGTCTTAGTTAGGGTTTCTATTGCTGTAAAAGACACCATGACCATGGCAATTCTTATAAAGGGAAACCATTTAATTAGGGTGGCTTACATTCTCAGAGGTTTAGTCCATTATTATTATGATGCAGCATGGTGGCATGAAGGCAGACATGGTGCTGGAAATGGAGCTGAGTGCCCTACATCTTGCAGGCAACAGGAAGTGATCCGAGTGTCACACTGAGTGAAGCTTGAGCAAAAGACCCCACAGTGACACATTTCCTCCAACAAGGCCACACCCACTTCAACAAGGCCACACCTCCTAATAGTGCCATTCCGTTTTCTTTCAAACCACCACAGACTGCAACCAAGTTTTCACATGCAGCTTTGTTCCTATGTCTAGCTTTCTCATAAACTGCTCAAATTTCTTTTGTGCAAGGGTGAGGTCTCTGTTTGGACACTGTATCCAAGCTTTGGGTCCTTATGTATAGGAAAGGTTCCCACAGTACCACCCTCCAGCCATGTTTTGAAAGTTCCATTTGAAGTCAGAAAACCCTTTTCTATACCATGCAACTGAAGCTTCTCTTGCTGTCTTTCCAACCCTCTCAAGTTGATCTGAGTTCCGTCCTTTCTTCACCTTGTCAGCTCAACTATCGAAGCTTTATATTGCAGCATTCTATAGGGCTGGTTACTCCCTCATTACACTTTTCCCATTAGCTTTTCCATCCTGCTTTTCAATTACCCTATCTAGTTCAAACAACCCTTATAGGATGCATTGTTTTATATTAGATTTATAGGCTAAATGGAGGTAATTGACTTCCTGTTAATAATTTGTGTCTTTCTTAGGCTTTTCCAGCTACACAATATTCTTCTGCTTTTCTCAATACTTGTATCTCTTAGGTCTTAACTAGATCATAAAGTGATAACTGTCACTCCTTGAACAGTCTCTGTCTCAGGGCAGTCTCTCTTTCAATGCTCTTTTCTTCCCGTCCAGCTCCCTTCTTAACACAGCACACACACGCATATGTCAGGTTTCTTCAAAGTCACTGAGGGCCTTTTAAGGTTCAGCTCATTCAGCAACAGATGTTCTTTCTCTATAGATGAGCACTGTGGAACAAAACACTCAGGTGAGCATAGCCTACATGATGAGGCGGCTTTTATTTTTTGAGGCAGAGTATCAAGCAGCCCAGGCTGATCTTGAACTTGAATTCCCGATCACCCTGCCTTTACTCCTGAGTGCTGGGATTATACCCAATACTACAATGCCTGGCCAGATGGGGAAGTTTTGCTCTTTGTTGTAGTTTAAGTGTCCCAGAGTATATTTGACACTTGGTAATTGTTGTGCAATATTGCTCTAACTAGGTAAAGATGTGTTACATTTGTTTTTGCTGCCTTTGTTTAATAATGTAAAGATGTGTTGCATTTGTTTCATATTGCCTGCCTAAGGGCACCCGACTGGTAAAAGGTGAACAGCCAATAGCTAGGCAGGAGAGGGATAAGTGGGGTTGGTGGACAAAGAGAATAAATAGGAGGAAAATAAGTAGAAAGAAGAAGAAAGAGAGAATGAGGGAAAAAGAGAGATACACACTGGGGCCAGAAGTCAGCCAGTTGACGGACAGACATGAGAAGCAATGAAAGATAAATAGGAAGGAAGGAAGGAAGGAAAGAAAGAAAGAAAGAAAGAAAAGAAAGGAAAAGAAAAGAAAAGAAAGTTAAAAGGCTCCAAGGCAAAAGGTAGATGAAGACAAACAGGATAATTTTAAAACCAGGACAAGTAATAAGAGCTAGCAAGAAATAAGAGCTAAGATACGACTGTGCTTTCAAAACTATTACTAGTTTTGAAGTCGCCCATGATTTGGGAGCTGGTGGTCTGAGAAAGCCTCCTACAAGTGACACTTCATTCAGTGAATGAATGAAAAACCCAGTATGTGTCTCACCAAATCCTGCTGAAAGGTTTCTATACTCACTACTCTGCCACCAAAACCACTCTCAAGTCCCCTGGAAGAAGACCTTTGGTTTGTTTCCTAGCAGCTGAAACTCCCTCTAGGTATTCTGTTGAAGACAGTCTGCTTAGAGGACTTGTGGTGTAGAGGGCACAATTACCGTCCCACCTATGCTACACTGACCCATTTCTCCACTTACGTGTTACTAATAAGTGCCCAGGGTTTTATAGAGAGTTAATTGCTGTGTTCCTTTTTGTTCCTTTGTAGCCTAAGCCTTGAAATTCACACTTGCACAAGAATGGCTCTGACAGCTGGGCTGTTGCCAGCCATGGAGAAAGCCCAGTCAGTGTCTGAGTCAAGTAGCCCATGCTTCTGAGTCAGGTAATGCAGCTACTGGGTGCGCTGGGAGCTTCCTGGCAGTGTAGATGCAAAGGGTGTGCACGAGTGTACACTGCAGGTCTGCACAGCTGCTCAGGTTGCCTTCGATGAATATGCATGATGCGGCTGGAGCTCTTGCCTCTTGAGCTGAGCCTCACCCCCACATGCCCATGTCCTGCCTGTCATATGAAGATGGCCCGGAAGAGGTTTCAAAAGGTGAGTTGCTTCTCCAATTCTGGGGGGTTTACACCCCACCCCCCTTAAAAGACCATGACAAGTTGCACACTGGCTTATTTTTATTCACAGTGAGTCATTTGCTAGGCTTATTTTATAAATAATACTATCTAACTTAGAAGCAGATGGAAAAGTTCAAGGCAACACCTCCTGGGAGGGAGGCAAAGCACCCCAGTCTGGGTTTGTGGGGCGGTGCCTTTAGCTGGGGTCCGGATAAGAAGCGCTGCCATGAGGAAACGAACAGATGGCAAAAGGCCCTTGCGACAAAGAATTTAGAGTGGGTTTCTTTGCGTTAGGAGTAACTGTTGTTCTGCTCTTCTGTGGTCTCTGCGTATTCTTCAGAACGCAGCGAACGGGCTGGAAAGCCCTTCCTGTTAATTCATAAAACAGATCACTGGCTCGGAAAGGTGCTTGCCCAGTTGAGAGCCTGCACACGTGTGTTCTAGCTAATCCTGGCTCCACGTCGTCTTTGTGGGAGGAAGTGGGGGAGGGGCGAGGAGGCCTGACTCTGCTGAAAGCCAAGAAGGCAGAGCTCCAGGAACCCACGTGCTGGGCAGCCTGCGCTGGGAAATGCCAGCCTGTCTTTGTCCCCCGCTCCCCCCACCCCGCCTCACACACACACACGCACGCACACATACATTTTGGCAAATACACTCGGCTCCTGTTGGACATACTACTCCAACAGACAGGGAGAAGCAGGGCGTATCTTCTGTATGCAGGCAGCTATGGACAAGGGGATGGCAAATGTAGGTTGCTGTGCAGTTGTTCCGCTGGAAGTGTGGGAGCCGTGCCAGGCCGCACTTGAACTCTGAGAACGGTTTCATTATTTCATGGAGGCCGCAGCCTTTCCACGGGAGAACCCACACTAATGCGTTTTCCTTAAGTGACAGTAAGGACAATGGGCACTGCTCTTCTACAAGAGGGGCGCCTGTTTTTCCCTGGGCTGGAGCCCCTTCCAGAGAGCCCCCTCTGGAAGCACCGGGCTTGCCAGACTCTGAAGGGTGCCCGTTCTGAAGTTTGTTTTTAATGTTGGCTGGCCTTCTCCTGTGTAACACTCATACTTTGAAATATACGCACAGCACATTGTTTTGGCATTTAAAGTTCATGATTTAAGAGCTGGTGGTTTTGCCTCATCGTTAAATAGTGAAATAATGGGGTCAAAGTGAGGTTAACAGGATTTAGAACTTCAATATGACTGGAGTCTTTCCTTCTACTGAAGATGACGAGGAAGTGAAAGGAGGGGGTAGAAAGAAGGAGGCAGGCAGGGAGGGATGGAGGGAGGGAGCACAGCAAGCAAGGGACAGAATGGAAGCAAGGTTTATGCATGGATGTCCTGAACATGTGAGATCTTAAATTATCCAAGTTTATAAACCCTTTTATAAGCTTCCCCCATGACTTTATTGATTTGACAAGACTCCCAAGATTATATTTCTTGAGCAAAACAGTTTTATGACAACCAGGTGATTTCAAAATGAGAAGAAACCCCATTTCATTTTGCTCTCCCCCACAAGCCTTCTATAGTTGGGCCTCTCCCATTCTGTCTCCAGTGCTGCAGGAGTGCCTGTGACTTTTATCAACACAATTGTGTTTCATGACAAGGTAAATTTTAATTACATTTTAAAAGAATTGTGGGTTGGTGTGTGCTTCTCCTTCTGCATGTGTGGGTATGAGAGAACAGCTTGTTAAGAGTCAGTTCTCTCCTTCCAACATGTGTGGCTTGGAGGTTGAACTCAGGTTGTCAAGCAGGTGTCTTTATCCTCTGAGACATACAAACAGAAAAAGACACAGAAATACACAGACACCCACACAGAGAGAGCCTAGCAATTAAATAAGTTTTGGCCAGTTTTTTAATCTTTATTTCTGACCATCGATAAGTTTGTGTACTTGTGTATTTTTTAAGGCTTACATTTGCTTATCTGTTAATTAGCACTTTATATACTTAATTCATTTTAACACATAAAATATATTACCTTAATAAAACCAAAAAGTACAAATCGCTTCTTAGTTAAAAGTCTAATTCCAGGTAGGCATCCTACAGAAATTCTTAGACTTAAGAAGGAAAATGTATCAACATCTCATTAGAGCACGATTTACAATGACTAAAGACAAAGAAAATTTATAATAAATAAAGAGAAAGAGAAAGCAGTTCATAGGTTGTGGCAACTGCTTACTGAGGACTACAATAGACGAACAAAAAAAGGATACATCTACATTTTCTGCATATGCACATTTTAGCATATTGTTGGAGAATATGGATTGCCCAGTCCTAGCCCTCATTTGATATGTGTCTCTGGCATTGTGGAGGAGACTGAGTTGCTGTCGGTCTTTAACTTTAAAATACTGTCTAACTTGTGGAGATAAGCAGACAGCATTTGCAAAACTACGTCAACTCCAAAAAACATGCACCTATCTGTTGTTATAACGGGGGACATAAGAAGGACTTTGGTTTAAAAGATGGAAAAGAGAGTGGGGTAAGTCAACTAAGGTTCAGTCCTGATGAATAAAGAAGCCATTATTTGTTACCCATTGATACTGTATTTGATACATACTTTCAGTGCCTGTACTACTTAAACCATGGTTGAAACATAATGTCAATAGGCAAAGATATTTTAGACAGTAGATAGGTTAGTATAGAGCTTTTGGTAAAAGCATTTAAGAGTCCTACTCTGTCTTTATACAGTTTCTCTGTTGTGTTTCCTAACTTTTTATATAATTTGTAACAAAAGTGCATAGTAGAATTTGAATTTACTTAAGACTTTCACCCAAGCTGCCAAGTCAGCAAGTAAGGTCTTTGTTTTGTTCCTAGCTCATTGACATTCCCTGTCATTTATCTCATTTACCAGCCACTACAAAATAGCTTCATTTAAAATTGAGGCTTTGGCTCAATTGGTTTGCTGCATAGGGAATCAGGTTTATTTCAATTCAAAGGAAGGAACACCTTTTTGATGTTTTTATTTTCACCCCTCAGACTATTTAATTATGCAGTTTGCACAATGTAGGTGTGTCAGCATTTGGCTGCACAGCTTTTCAGGAGGTGAAGCCCACAGCAAGGAGACCTGACTGGTAACAGTGTTTCCATGCAGGGTGAAAGACTCCAGAGCAGTGGTTCTCAGCCTTCCTAAGACTGTGAACAGTTAACACAGGTAGTTCCTCATGGTGTGGTGCCCCCCTCATAAAATGATTTTCGCGGCTACTTCATAACTGTAATTTTGCTCCTCTTATGAGTAGTAATAACTATCTGTGCTTTCTGATGGTGTTAGGTGACCCCTTCGGGGTCGTAGTCCACAGGTCGAGAACCACTGCTATAGGCTATTCTGATAAAGCAGGAGGGAAGGAAAAGGAATTCAGCGCCTAGGGGTGGGTGTGAGTAAAGGTGATATGACAAGATGACGTTGACTGACAGCTCAGACTGGAAAGAAAACAGTTGAAAGAGAAATGAATGCAGAAGGCTAGTGAAAAGTCTGGCATAATCCTCCTATGTTTAAAGCAACACATAAAAAGTAGAACATGCCAGGAAGTTCAAATATATGTTTCATGAGTGGAGATCACCCTAAGACAAAAAACACTGAACTTCCTGAACCTCTCAGAAGACCTGAGAGACAGGACACGAAAAGGAAAATCATGGCAGCCTGCCAATTGCAATTCTGGCCAGGTTTTCTCAGAACACCTTTAAGTGGGTGCTATGTTCACAGGTATTGCATTTTCAGAATAGCTGGCTTCAGACAAATCAAGGCTTTCTCTTGAAATGGGCAGCTGTGTTCCACGACAATTTCATTTTTGGTTTTTGGTTACTGATGAGCAAAGGCTTCAATGTAAAAATAACAAAAAACAAAACAAAACCAAACCAAAAAAGACCAATCTAAAATAAGAACAATAATAGCAAAACAAACCCAAAATGACTCGTGCTTCTCTCTAGAGCCTGGGGAGATGGCTTATTTGGCAAAGTGCTTGACACAACATGAATGCCTGTTTTAAAGAGCCAGGTGTAAAAGCCTGAAATGTAACCCCAGTCCTGGCAAGGTGGAGAGAGGAGGCTCACCGGCTGCCTGGCTTAAGCCTCAGGTCCCAGTGAAACTGAGAGACCTTGTCTTAAAAGCAAAACCAACCAAACAAACAAAAGACGTTGGGGTGTGGTGGAACAAATCTTTAATCCCAGCACTCAGGAGGCAGAGGCTGGCAGATCTCTCTGAGTTCGAGGCCAGCCTGGTCTACAAAGTGAGTTTCAGAACAACCAGGACTGTTATACAGCGAAACCCTATCCCAAAAAAACCAAAACCAAACTAAACAAACCAAAACCAAAATGGGTGACACCTACGGTTAACCTACAACCTACACACACCACACGCAAGAAATTGTGAGTACTCACATAAACACAAACATGAACACGCACATACAAAATTAACAAATTAACCAACTAAAAATAGAAAAAATAAAATGAAAATGCCTTCCTTGTGCATCTGTGTGTTATTGTTACATGTAAGACAGTTTGGTAAACATTTATTGCACACGTGACCTCGGTGCTCTTATAGAGAGAAAGACCCAGCACTGGGTCATATGTACACAGGACAGGCTGTGTGACTACCAACCAAACAGCTCTCAACACTGCCCAATTAGTGCAGTGCTAACTGTGGGCAAAACAACTGCCAGCAGCAGGGGAGGGGGGGAGGGGGGCAGGCCTAGCAAAGAAGGCCTCCCAGGCATTGCAGAAATGCAGGAGGACAGAGAAAGAATTCACACCAAGGGGAGAAATTATGTATGGTATTGCAAGGGTGAAAAGGAGATTTCTCCAAACACGCTGGTATGTGTTACTCGGCTTTGGTGTTTGGACATATGGAGTTACCATGCCTGCTAAATTATTAAACGAACCGGAAGACTTGGACTCCCTTGAGAACATGTTGTGAGTAGGGCTGCCACACACCCGTTACGCCTTCAGCACGAGCGTCCCGTCAGACTGAATTCTGGAGAGGAGACAGAAATTTAGAAAATCATGTAATGAGTTCTTGTATTGTTGTTACCCTTCATTTTGTCCAGCCTTCCCTTGGTCTTCTCACAGCTCAACGAGACAAAAGCCAGGACTTGATAGCTAACTTGGTCTCCAATGGAAGCCACTCAACTAGGAAGGGTTGGGTTTGATTCTAGGCTTTATGTAGCAGAACTTCATGAAACTGTGCCGTGCTTTGTAGCGCTCTCCTTCACTGTTCCCATGGTAGGAATATTTCTTTTTCCCCATCCCTAGTTTGGGAAAGCTCAGAGGGATGCTTTGTGCTTTTGTAGTGTTATCTCAAGGCCTGGCGCAAATTATTAATAAAGGAAGCAAGGAGAGCTAATAAGAGGCAAGGTGTGGAAAGTGTTTGTCTACAGGCATAAAGACAGGAAGACAGAACCCTTCCTTTTCTCCTAGAGATTATTTGGCCCAATAAAGTTGGTTTTTTTTTGTTTACTTTTGTTTTGGTTCTCTCTTCACGAGAAGGAAGAGCTGAGAGTAGAAAATGGTGTAGAAAACAGTGTGTGGGAAGTGGTTACCTAGCAACAGGGAAACTTTCAGCTGATGTTCGGGATTCAATAGCGGAAAATGGGGCAGCAGGGAATAACTGAATGGGAACCCAAATGAAAGGGAAGGAAGCCGATGTGGTGATGAGAAAGGTTAAGAGATCAAAAAGCGCGACAGTGAAGGAAGTGCTTGAGAACGGGTGTGGTGTGACCTAAAGACCAGGTGAGACACCTGAAAATAGTTGATGCTGGGGTAGGGAGTGCAGGTAAAAATAGCCAGAAAGATAAGAGAATATCTCTCTGCAGTGCATGCTGTCAGGGGAACGGAATAAAAAGCCTGTGCATGAACTCTGGGCTTCACACTTGGCTCTTTCATGGTTTTTCATAGAGAACACAGAGGATCTGGAAAATGTGGCCAGACCATCCCACCTCACACCGTCTGATTAGGTCACTCTCAGAAGGAGCAAGGAGGCTGGGCAAAGCCAGGAATCTGTCCATAACATTTTATAGTAGGTTGGGGCCCTTAGGTGACTCTAAGATAATGGTGATAGCTTAGAGCATCTGATCCCAAGGGAAACCCCAGGAGAGGTGGAGAAGCTTGAGACATGAAAACTTCTGGCTCCCATCTTTGCTTCTGCCACACATTTTGAGAACTGAAGCACACAAGTAGGCCAGTAGGTACGTACTGTGGACATTTCTCCCAGTGGCAATTCCATGATAGTTGATAGCATGCATGCTTATTTAAGTCGCAGAACAAGTACAATTCCCTTCTGTATTTGTATCTAAAAGAGAAACCATAATTCCTGGCCCAGCTTCCATTTTTTTTTTAAAAATGTGTAGCCCAGGCTGGCCTCGAACTCGTGATCCTCCTGCCTCTGCCTCCTTCAGCAAATCCTACCGGCGTGCACCATCACAACCGGCCAGCTTCCATTTTTTGATCATCCAGATATGCAACAATAATGTATTTTGAGAATTGATTCCATACATATATACCTGGGTTCATAAGGTATCTACATGAAAGATTTAAAGAAACCTGGGTTATTAGATATGAAGAACAAGTTAAGAACAATGAGAAGAAGACACAATATTTATTTTAAATTTTTCCAGGTTTGGTGATACCTACCTCTAATTGCAGTATTTGGAGACAGAGGCAGGAGGATTACACATTCAAAGCTTGTATGTAGAAAGATTCTGTCTCAAAATAAAACAAAAAATTATTTGAGTTTTAGTGTGCTTAGTAGTGAAACCCATGTCTCCCCATCTTCATTTTTGCTTCTCTACCCAGCCCTCATCCTAAAGGATGGACGAGACAACACGGCGCAGTAGCCGGAGTACAGGCTGACTAGGTATTGCACTAACGGAGGGAAAAGGGTCATCAACCAAGTATTAACAAAAATCAATTTCATTTTTAAATTAAATTTATTTGTTTCATTTCAGAATGTGTGCATGTGTGTGTTTGGGTATGTGCACATGAGTCCAGCTGCTGAGGCAGCCAGAGGCATTGAATCCGCCAGAACTAGAGTTTCCAAAGCTGTTGTGAGCTGCCTGATGGGTGCTGGGAACTGAATCACTCCTAACTAACTGCTGAGCCATCTCTCCAGCCCCATTTTCCCTGGTGTTTGATCTAGATGTCACATCACACTTTACAGTGTGTACTGAGGTGGTTTTGCTTCTTTGTTGAGAGACAGGGTCTCAGGTAGGCCAGCCTGAGATGTAAATCATTGTGTATCTGAGGATGACCTTGAACTACTGATCCTCCTGCTTCTGCTTCTCTAGCGCTGGGATGGAATGTGCTCACTACCATGACTGGTTTGATGTGGAGCTGGGGGATCAAGTCCAGGGCCTCTGCTAGACAAGAGCATCACCCGCAAAAGCACATCCCCAGGTCAGTCACCTGCCGCTTTTCATGCAAGTCTAAAGTCATTTCTGGTTTTCTATATAAAGAGCAGATTTGAGTTTTCACGTTCCTCTTAAAAATAATGTTTTTCATCTATAATGTTTGATTCCTAATTAAATATTATGGAATAAAAATATGCTTTGTGTTTTTCCCAAATCTCATTAACATAACAGTTTTCAACCCATGAGTATAATGACCCTTTCACAGGGGTTGCATGTAAGACATCTTGCATATCAGATATTTTCATTGCAATTCATAACAGTAGGAAAATTACAGTTATGAAGTAGCAACAAGACCAATTTTATAGTTGGGGGTCACCACAACATGAGGAACTGTATTGAAGGGCCACAGTATTAGGAAGGTTGAGAACCACAGCTCTAACACCATGACAAAAGGAGAGACCAGATCAACAATGACAGTTGTGGACCGAGAATACCAATTATCTATGACAGAATGAAAATTTCCCCAAAACTTTGGGTTTAAAATATCAGCCATCTGCTCACAGTTCTTGGGCAGCAGTTTGTGCAGGGCTCAGCCAAGAAACTCATCTCTGCTTGTCCTGATATAAAAGGGGGTTGCTCCGGTTGCAACCAGGTAGCAGTTAGCTGGGGCTGATAGACCAGGACAATATCTCTGCTCCCTTCCCCTGGCCTGTTAGGAAGCCAGTGTTTGACTTCTCCCCAGACGTAGGAGTTCCAGGAAGGCAGAGCCACTGAGAAGGCCTTCTGAGAAGTCACAGATAGTTCTGCAGTGGTCCAGCAGCCCAAGCAAGTCACGAGATCAGTTCCAGTGTGAGGGGTGAGAAAATAGATTCTACCTTTTGATGAAAGTGCCTGGAAATGAGACCATGATTATTTTTAACCCAGTAGGTTTGGAAAATGTTTACTTGCTTTAGAAAGTGGAAGTGTATAAAAATGTGTACCCAGAGTTGTTGCAAACACAGTGTTCTTGTTTTTCCTCGCTTCTCTTGAACTACTCACTCTCTAACTGAAAGTTGCATGGGAACATTTCCATTAACTAAGTGAAAAGAAACCATGTGGTAGGCAGTACCTGACTCAGAATAAATAGCAAGTGATATAAAACATAGCGTTTCCACTAGATGATAAAAAACGGTGTCATGCCAAAGCTTATCTGTCTATGGAGAGTCAATCCCAAGAAGAAAATGAATGTGTTTCACCCGGGCATGACAAAGCTCACCTGTAATCCCAGCACTGGGTAGATGGAAGCAGGAAGATTAGTAGTTCAAGATCATCTTCAGCTACATAGTAAGACTGAGGTCACTCTGGCCTATGTGAGAGCCTGTCTCAAAAATTCAAATTAATTAATGCCTCCAAGACTGAGCATGAGTTCTGGAATGCCATATTATAGTTCATATTTTCTCACTACTAAGTATAAAAGAATTCTTTTAAGGCTCCAAATGTGATAACCCCAGAGTAAAGGCTGAACTATATGAGGTTCTCTTTTCTTCTTCTCTAATGAAAACTCTGACTTTATTCAGACATTCAACCTGTCTTGCTGTACAGAGGTGCCATTTCTTAACTTTTGCCAGAGACGGGCTCAGGAGCCCTGCCTTGAGATCTGTTCTCCACATGCTATTTCCATATAACTGAGGGGGATACAAAACACTCCAAGTGGGGAACACTTGGTTTCTAGGACCCTAGGATGGATTATCTCTCTTCTAGACGCAAATGAAAGTGTACTATGCTCTGGTAGCTGTCTCTTCATCCATTCTGGGTGCTCACCCTAAAACAGTTACAAATAGGACAGAACAAGTGAATTCGGGATAAGCCAGAGCCTGTATCCACAGCCTATTATCCCACTATAATCCTTGAGATATATATCTAAGCTAATAGACATCCCTGCTTTTTGGACTAGCCTCTTACAGCTTTATTATTTGTAATTGAAATGACCTTCCTGTCTGGTGCTGCTGTCACTGTTTCATCTGGGGGGTTCCTCAACCTCTTGCCTGAAGCAGTTTACTAGGAAAATTAATTCCATCTACCACCTCCAAAGATTACCAGACTTCTAAGCAGATTCAGATCTCCATATGGCTTAGGAGATCACTCACTGAAGCAATTTGAAAGATTACTAACGGATGTAGGTGATACATGAAGAATATGTGTGGTAATGGTTTCTGAGAGCACAGGACCAAGGAAGGAAGGACAATTGAGACCAGATTGAATTTGTCAAGATGGGTCTCAGAGATTACAGATTAAATGTTCTAGTTTAAGCAGTTGGAAGTTGTTTAAATTCTTTCCCCCTTGAGCTGTACTCATTTGTGCCCATTCTCTCTCTCTCTCTCTCTCTCTCTCTCTCTCTCTCTCTCTCTCTCTCTCTTTCTTTCAAGCAGAGAAGACACACATTTCTTGTTATAGTACAAGAAAAAGAATCCAAGCATTAATTAAGGCAAGACTATTGGGTGAGGTTATCACCTGTGAAAATTTAATCTAACCTCAATTCTCTTCTGCCTGTAGAAGGATGAAGAATCTATACAAATAGTTTGAGAGTTGCAGTGGTGTGGGCAAGGCCCAGTTTCTTTAAAAAGCACTTCTGTGGTTCTATCTCCTGTAGTCTGTGTTTGGAAGGGCTCCTGGTTTTAATACTTGGATTAAGGTGAGAGAAGGTAATGACAGCACACGATTGTTGTTAAGGTCAGCATGCTTTCCTTGGCAATTGTGGTAGAACTGGCATAATATCCAAGATGACACAACCCTCAAAACTTTCTGAAGTCTTCCAGAAATGGGTTTATGAGACCAAGAGAGGTGGGTGTAATTTATTTGCATAATGAAAAGCTCTCCAGGAGTCGTGCGTCTTGAACTCAGTAGGTTCTGGTGCTGGCCTTCTTATAATCGGCTTGGCTGGCTCACCAGTGATTTTTCCAAGCCCGTAGTTTTGTATCTTAATACTCTTGATACTTTAGTATCTATCAGGTGCTCTGGCACCGCAGGCTCAGAGGAAGGACTAACTGACCCAGCCTTCAATTTTCCATATAATTCTTAGGACAATAAAAGCCAAATGAAATCTTGGAAAGACTGAAGACAAGACTGATAACTACGTTATCAGATGTATTCCAACATGTTCCTGAGCCATTACCACATTATTTGCCTGGATATCTGGACATAATATTTGGATAGGTGACCTCAGTCAATGACAGGATTCTGACATTCATCAATAGACTGAAGACTAACACAGCTATTGTTGTAAAAGCAACTCAGTGACAGCACCAGAGCTCAACTTCATGGACAAAGCAATGGATCAAAAAGTATTTTGTCATACTTCAGTATAAACATTACTGTGGAAATGAGGAGATGGGTCAGTCAAAAGAGTGCTGGCCACACAAGCATGTAGTCCTTAGTTTGATGCCTGACCCCTGTGTAAATAGATGGGTGTGGTTATCCTAGCACTGGAGAACTGGATACAGAGGAATCCCTGGAGCCAACTGGAGGGCTATACTAATTGTTACAGGTCAGGAGATATTTTGTCTCAAAAACCCAGATGGATGGTACCCGGGCACTCAGTGTTGAGTATGTATGAACAACCACACACAAATATGCAAACACATACCTGTGCATACACATAAACACACACAAAATGACTGTCGTATTTTTCAACACATCCCTGGAAAATCTCAGAGAAAGGGCATGCTGTACTTCTTGTCGCATGCTGTGTAATTGTCTGATGGGCAATGGTGAGCCTCAAGGACTTCCAGGGGCACAACTGTGGTCCAAGCTGAGCAGAAACTTGTTCTCCAAGTACATACATTTTCTAGATGCAGTTGCCTTACCAAAAGCAGTTTATTCACACTAGAATCCTGATCACAGCCTTTTTCTTTTCTTTTTCTTCTTTTCTTTCCCTCTGCTTCAGTAATCAGAGAAACATCAGAAGCAGTTTGATTTTATCTCAAGGCAGAAAAATGCATTTTCTTAAATGCTTAAATCATCTCTCTGTGATCTATGCTGCTGATTGGTCCACTGCAATTGGTTGTCTCTTTATTCTGGCCTCGCTGAGAAGAATGTGCTGATGAGCTCAGACAGCAGGAGGAGGCTGTTATTTTTAGACGAAGACCATGCATGTCAGAAAGTGAAAACAAATCCATGGAAATACAGTGAGTTTTCTTGGGGGGAAGGTTGCATTGTATTGTATGCATTGAACTTCTCCAATGTCAAGGACAGTTTGTTTCCAAATCTAGAAAAATACTCTGATGGATGTACTTTTTGGATTTGGAAAATGACACATAGAACTCTTCCCGACCCTCAGCTATTTTCTCAAGTGACTTGACAGCTTTGAGGCTCAGGGAAAGACTATTTAGATAGTTGAAGCTGTCACATCCCCACATAGCTCTTAGGACACATGAAGTTCAAAAGACTCAATGAAACCATGGAGAGACTGCATGCCACGTTCCTGTTAAAACATCAGTATGTTAGAACAGTCATTCTTCGGGGTGACCCTGCTACTGGGACGTGATGGAAACCAGGTGACTAGGAAATATAATCTTCCTGGCACACACTGACTGTTATCTAATCCACCTGATTGCAAAGTTAGACACATCTAAAATGGAAATAGTATATGAGTAAGTGCATCTGAGCTGGTCTTGCAAGCTCATGTTTCACACTGCTGGCTCATCTTGCTAATGTTTCTAGGCATGCCGCTCTGCTCTGTCCCTTATATAACTGCCAACTCTTCATGAATACTTCTTTATTGTCAGCTAACTGAGGAAAAAGAAAAACCCAGCACAGTTTATATATAGCTTTGCATAGAGCAGGCACCAAAAAGTCAGTCTCTTAGATTGCATCAGCCTGACTCGGTTCTCTTCTGCTCCACTGAGAACTGAAATTCCTCCAGCAGGTAGGACATGGGCTGACATCTCATCTTTGCCTTTTCCTGAAAAGAGATACTATGACAGGTGTCACAAATGGTTTTGGTTAAATCATCGTGGACACGGAGAGAATAAGATGATCTGTGACAGGAGGTCTAAGAAGCAGCTCTATGATGTCAAACACTGGGCATGGGTGATGACTTTCCTGACTCACCTTGTGTTCCAGGCTGGCCTTGAACTCTGCTCCTTTTGCCTCAGTCCCTCAGATGCTGTGACTGTCAGTGCTCTGCCAAGCCTGGCCTCTGTGAATGACTCTCTAGCTATTAAAATGTAATAAAAAGGACTCTTTTCTGTCTCTAGGTATTTGTGTGTGAAGATGTCCTGCCACAAATCCATATAGCTTCTTATAATCATGGAATAAAATAAGATAATGCATTCAAGATGGCAAAACCAAAAGAACTTGAGTCATCTAATAAATTGTGTCTTGAGACCCTAGCTGAGGACTTCCTGATACATAGCACAAACTATGGCTTATATGAACTATTCAAGCCTTTCATTTTCTTTGTACAGGAAAAAAAAAAGATCATTAGCTCTTGGGAAGATCCCCTTGTGGAAGCAGCTTTACAGCCTGGTGCACACAATGCACAGATGTTCCCACTGCTCCAGGGCTCTCTCACAAAGTTCTGCAGCTACTTAGATGTGATCGATTCACAGGCTCAGCAGTATGAACTTGCCATTTCTACTATGGATTGTCACTGCTGGGTGACCAGTTACTACAAACATCAGGAAATCATGAGCCTTTGATCCATCATTACACCCCGGGACCCAGACAGTCACGGAGTGGCAGGTTAATTCACTGGTTGCCTATAATCATAGAAAGGACAGAAAATATTTCTTACTGTACTGGACATTTTTTTTTCTGGATTTGGAGTTTTTCTTCTCTGATAACCTAGTATAACCATTCTAGACATAGTTAACACCTCATACCATAGGTGATTGCTCCAGTTTACCCCACATGGTCCCAGTTGACTGCAGCCGCGCTGGTGTAATTAGGAGCTTCAGCATTCCTCACAGTGTCCTAGTTTTGATGTCAAGACGCTGTCGTGGTGTCTTGTATGGGTTGCTTCTGATCTGAAATTCATTCTACAGGGAACTAAGGAGCAAAGATGCTGAGCTTTTCCTACAGAGAAGAAACAAAGGCAGCTGTCAGCCGAATTGCAAAGTGGAAATTCTGTACTGTAGACCACAACACAGATTCTCGGTGGATTTCAATAGGTGATCCTGAGACCAACAATATCAGCACTTGCTGGATGTAGTTTCTATGATCTGACCCTAGACTGAAAAGTCTTAGGGCTAGTACGACAATTGGTGTTTAAATAAAGAATACAGCAGGTTTGGAGTCTCAAAATTTTGAGAGCCATCGCTTTGAAATGTCAGCCAATAAATGATGATCCCCCATAGTTAATACACTCACAAATCAAATATAGGGACTCTTGTTGTTGCTTCTAGCCATTGCTTTGCCTCTCATCTCCGTGGCCATGAGCCCAGTAAGTTTAAAGCTTTGTGTCCTTATAGAGATGATGCCACTAGAAGATAAACAGTGTTCCACTATATTAGAAACTGAAAATGCCACTGAGTTATGTTCAGATCATTTCATCACTCAGGAAAAAATGCTTTCTGTCATTGACTTGAATAATTGACTATAGAGACCAGAAACTACTTACAGGGTTGGTTATGCACATTAGCAACGAGGAAACGTATGAACGGAAGCGCTCTTGAGGGACTCTGTCCTTAAAAAATTATTTAACAATTGTAACACCTTGCTGGCCTTGGCATGCAAAAACTGATGCCCTGTTTGCATTGCTTTGTTCTATATATCTAAACCAATGGAGACACACTTAATGCCCAAGCTGTATCTTAGCAAATGTTAGAATACAGCAAAATGAGTATGAAGAAAAGGATCCTGAGTCTACGGGATCTTCCGCACATTTCAGAGCTTACTCCTCTTCAGCTCTAAGTCAGGTCCTCTGTTCTTACTCCCGGATATCTGACACCATCACCACTAAGATCCAGAAAGGGAGGGGAACTCAACAATTCACCTTAGGTGGGTCTCCACAGCTGGGCTGTTACAGGAGACCCCTTTCCTCCTCCAGATAATTGATCCTGCTAATAAACAGAGTCTATGAAGGAAAAAAAGATGTGCTCACTGTCATAGCCCAGTTCAACCCCAAGTGGTAGCTCTGGATTGGTCTGACCTTTACAAGCATGAGGAACGAAAATTTATAGCAGATTGCCTAAGAAAATCGTGCAATTCTTTGGCTAGGATAATAGAAAAGTCAGGCCCTACCTTCTTCAGGCATGGCTACACACTGTTTCAAGTGACATAATCTGCCCTTTGTCATTAGACAGATTTCTCTCCCTTATTCATCCCTTGTCCTTTCCTATTTTGTATTTTTTCCTTCGTGTTTCTCCTAAAGAGCCAATTTTCATGGGAAAACTTGCTCACATTTGGGCAAAATGGCTGCTGGCAATTTGGAATTGGTGTCCAGGGACAGCAGTCTCAAATTTCCTGAGGGTAATAAAAATTTTTTTAAAAATTACTGTAGTTGGTCAAGTGTGGCAACCTGGACCAATCCCACCTATCCTTTATTAGACAGTCTGCATGAAGTACCCATTCCTGTGTAGGGAGGAAATGGCACCTTGAGGTTTATGGTCCCACTTGGGAACAGAGAGCTATCTCAGGGCATATAAGACCTAATGGATTCGGCACATTATGATATTCCCAGCATTCCCTTGGCAGATGCAGGAATAAAAGCAGAGAGTGGAGGGTGCAGCTCAGTTGCAGCCTGCGTGAGATCTAGGTTTTGATCTCAACCACTGAAATGAACAAAAATAAAAAGAATGATAAAATACTAGAATGAGCTAAACATGGCACATTAGTAGGCAACAGAAAATGGTTCGTCCAGAGCATGCTGGGACATTGGTTCACAGTCCCAAATCATATCAGCGTAAAGAGTTGCCTTTAGCTGCAGCACATGCCTGTAATCCTAGCCGTTTGGAGGCTGAACAGGAGGATCATGAGTTCAAGTCTAGCCTGGCCCATAGTGAGTGCTGGTCAGCATCTAGAGCAGTGGTTCTCAGCCTTCCTAATATTGTGACCCTTTAATACAGTTCCTCATGTTGTGGTGACTCCCGACCAAGAAATTATTTTGCTTCATAGCTATAATTTTGCTACTGTTGTGAATCATATGTAAATATTTTTGGAGATAGAGGTTTGTTGGGAGTCGTGACCCGCAGGTTGAGAACCTGCTGCTTTAGCATCTGTGAGACTCAGTCTCAGAAATTCAAGAGAAGGAGGGGAAAAAAGAAAAACAGAACAAAGCAGAAGGGAAGGACCAGAAAGTAGATACACCCAGAACAAGAACCGCAGGCTGGGCTGTGAGATGGCTCAATAGACAGAAGTTCTGCTGCCAAGCCTGATGACCTGACCTCATTTCCCAGAACCCACATCCTGGAGAGAAAGAACCAACTCCTGTGGGCTGTCCTCTGAGCACCAGGCATGCTGAGGAACACAAGTGTCCCACACAAGTAAATAAGTAGTAGATGTTATAACAAAATAAATTATTAGCTCAATTGAGAGAGTGGGAAGGCAATGCACTTTACAAGAAAAACACAGTTCACTTATACAGGAAATATGTACCACCATTATAACCCATCTCCTTATAAAAAATGCTGCAGTGAGAATGGTCTCACAGTCTGCTCCTTCAACAGTCACTTGTCACAATGTCTTAGTGTGAGAATGATGCAACTGATAGTAGTAGGCATGACCGGTTTCTCACATTAGTTACCATAGTTCTTTTTTATTGTTGTTTTTATTGAGCTATATATTTTTCTCTGCTCCCCTCCCTTCCTCCCTGCTCCCCTTCTTCCCTTTCCCAAGGTCCCCATGCTCCCAATTTACTCAGGAGGTCTTGCCTTCTTCTACTTTCCATGTAGATTAGATCCATGTTTGTCTCTCTTAGGGTCCTCATTGTTGTCTAGGTTCTCTGGGAGTGTGATTCATAGGCTGGTTTTCTTTGCTTTATGTCTGAAAGCCACTTATGAGTGAGTACATATTATATTTGTCTTTCTGGGTCTGTGTCACCTCACTCAATATGTTTTTTAGATCTCTCCATTTGCCCGCAAATTTCAAGATGTCATTATTTTTTTCTGCTGTGTAGTATTACATTGTGTAACATGCCACATTTTCCTTATCCATTCTTTGGTCGAGGGGCATTTAGGTTGTTTCTAGGTTCTGGATATGACAAATATTGCTACTATGAACATAGTTGAGCACATGTCCTTGTGGTATGATTAAGCATCCTTTGGATATATACCCAAAAGTGGTATTGTGTTGTCTTGAGGAAGGTTGTTTCCTAATTTTCTGAGAAATCGCTACACTGATATCCAAAGGGGCTGTACCAGTTTGCACTCCCATCAGCAATTGAAAGAGTGTTCGCTTTACCCCACATCCTCTCCAGCATAAGCTGTCATCAGTGTTTTTTATCTTGGCCATTCTTACAGGTGTAAGATGGAATCTCAGAGTTGTTTTGATTTGCATTTCTCTGATGGCTAAGGATGTTGAGCATTTCTTTAAATGTTTTTCAACCATTTTAGATTCATATGTTGAGAGTTCTTTGCGTAGGTCTATACCCATTTTTAGATTGGTTTATTTGTTCTTTTGATGACCAATTTCTTGAGTTATTTATATGTTTTGGAGATCAGTCCTCTGTCTGATGTGGGGTTGCTGAAGATCTTGTCCTATTCTGTAGGCTGCTGTTTCGTCTTGTTGACCATGTCCTTTGCTTTACAGAAGCTTCTCAGTTTCAGGAGGTCCCATTTATTAATTGTTCTCTCATTGTCTGTGCTACTGGGGTTATATTTAGAAAGAGGTTTCCTGTGCCAATGAATTCAAGTGTACTTCCCACTTTCTCTTCTTTGAGGTTCAGTGTAGTTGTTTTTATATTGAGGTCTTTGATCCATTTGGACTTGAGTTTTGTGCATGGTGATAGATATGGATCTGTTTTCATTCTTCTACATGTTGATATCTAGTTATGCCAGCACCATTTGTTAAATATGGTTTCTTTTTTTCATTTTATATTTTTTGCTTCTTTGTAAAAAAAATCAGGTGTTCATAGGTGTGTGGATTAATATCCAGGTCTTCGATTCAGTTCCATTGGTCCTCCTGTCTGTTTTTATGCCAATACCAGGCTGTTTTCAGTACTGTAGTAGAGATTGAAGTCAGGGATTGTGATGCCTCTGGAAGTTCTTTTATTACAGAGGACTGTTTTGGCTATCCTGGTTTTTTTTGCTTATCCATATGAAGTTGAGTATTGTTCTTTCAAGGTCAGTAAAGAATTTTGCTGAGATTTTGATGGGTATTGCATTGAATCTGTAGATTGATTTTGGTAAGATTACCATTTTTACTATTTTTACCGTAGTTCTTAATTTCTAGATTTCTCTACCCCCAAGAAATCAAATGATACCAAGTAGCCCTTAAATTGGTTTTCTGCCATACTGTATAACAAGATGTTCTGTATGAGATTGTTTTCCTCACTGAACAACTTAAATCATCCAACAGTTGAGAATTTGAGGATTTGAAAACAAGAGAATATCCTTATGAACTTCAGATTTCATTACTAAGAGTCATAAAAAGTACTGTATGAGGTTCAACGAGATGTCTCAGTGTTTAAAAAGTGTCATTGAATGTTGTAGGAGGCCACTTGTTTGTTTCCTGGCCACCCAGACTCCCAAAATAACCACACAGAGACTGTATTATTTAAATCTTGGCCAATCACTTAAGCATATTGCTAGCTAGCTCTTACATCTTGAATTAACCCATTTTCAGTATTTTATATTTTATCATGAGGCCCATGGCCTACTGGCAAGGTTCCAGTGTGTCTGTCCCAGGCAGTGGCTCCATGGCTTCTTTTTGACTCTGCCTTCTTTTTCCCCCAATTCAGTTTAGCTCCCCTGCCTAGCTCTACCCTGCCCTATCAACAGGCCAAGGCAGTTTCTTTATTAACCAATGGTATTCACAGCATACAGAGGGGAATCCCACATCACCTCCCCTTTTCTGTTTAAATAAGGAAGGTTTTAATTTTTACATAGAAAAACTACATATAACAAAACAAGCATCGAGCAAAAATTACAGTTACAATATTTATATCTACTTTATCTCTTATCATAACTAAGGAAAACTATAACCATAACTATAAATTCTTCAACTCCATCAAAAACTCCAGAAGGATATAATATTACCTAAGTAAACAGGACGAGCATTGTAAGCAGCTTCTGAAACTCTCAAATTGACAGAGACATCTCGCTTCCTGGACAGTCACCCAATGTTCTTCTGTACCATTGAGGCATCCATCTTCAGCCTACAGGCACATAGTACCTAGCAGACTTTCCCATAAAGCAGGAAATTTCAAAGACAGTTCCATCTATATTGGCAATTTGTCAGTCACTTTCTTCTGTGTCCTGCAGAATGTCTGGAAGACTCTTTCATGAAGCAGGAATCCCTGAAAGATCATCTCACCTTTAGGCAAGTTCAGCAGTCATTTCTCTGTGGGTCCTGCATGTCCAAGTCATACAGCATAGCATCAAGCAGTTTAGGCAAGAGCAGTTTCTTACCCAAATAGCTAGCAAACTCCATAAGGAGCCTCTTTGATGCTTTTGAAGTAGACTGGTGTTGCCAAGAGCATATGTATCTCACTGTCATGAAAAGTCCTAAGTTCTTAAAACATTTTAAATGTTATGTTCTTAAGGTCTTGAGAGGTTTGAAGAATCCCTATCTAACTGAAATCTCTCTATATAAACCTAACTAACATGACTACAAGCTTGACTACTAAAGACAACTATCAATTAACCTGTATTTTTAAATTATATATTACATTTTTAAATGAACTACAGAATCACAATACCTTAATCAAGAGCAGAAATATACATATAACAAGATTGACCTTAAATTTGCATCAATAGACCAAGATCCATACTAAAGCAAATTATTCATCTCTATATCATATCCCCCTTTAAATGTAAAGAAACATTTACAAACAATATTTGGGAATATGGGTGTAGTTCTTCTCCAAACTGCTTCCTGCTTTTTGTTTGGTGAAGTAATTTTGGGGGGTGTTCACAGAAACTTTTCAGGAGGCCTTGGTCCATTAAACCACATTAGTCTGGAAGGATTCCATAGATTCTCATCCTCTGTGGAAACAAAAGAAGTACCTCTTTTCCAAAGCAACATATCCTTAGACCTTTGAAAACAAGATACCTTTAAAATATATATGTTGGTTACTTAGCTCCTTCACAGTCAAAAAATTCAAAGAAAACACAATAATATACACAATCCAGACTCTCTGTGTATATTCTATCTTTATGTGGCTTATTTGTTTTGTTTTTACTCTATTAATTTTTAATATTTATTTTATTATCTTTACTCCTTTAATCTATGATTATCTGTACTCTGTCTCTTTAAAGACTTTGTTTTACTTTTTTTATAAACCATTTACTTCCTTTTATAACTGTCTATAATTTTTTTCTCTCCCAAGCCTATGTACATTTATCCAACACTGTGACCCTTTTAGAGGCCCTTTATGTCTGAATCTGTTCTATCATGTATCTGTAATTCTTTACTGTCCAGAAGCTCTTTTTAAAATGCTAAGCAGCAATTAAGACTGCTTTGCCTTTTGGCTCCACTCAGTGTAACATGTTGGAGGAGGTCTGTTCACTGCCTCTGAGAGCCATTCTCTCTACCACAGATCCAGGGTCTGGTCACAGCAGGTCTTTGTTGCCATAAGCAAATTGTAGCACTCTACTCATAAACCCCATTTAAATACTCCATAGCTGGACCTCCTGAAAGAGCCAGAGTTCGCGCTGGCAGCATGGCCCAGGAAGTTGCTGTTTCAAACTGTGTGGCTTTTTTTCTGCTGCTGCTGAATCAGGAAGACCTCTCTTAAAGGAGCCACAGCATGCCACCAACAAGCAAAGCCAATCCCCCCAAAATGTGTCTAAACTTTGGTGTGTGTGTGTGTGTGTGTGTGTGTGTGTGTGTGTGTGTGTGTGTCTAGAGTTCCTTTCCAAGCTTTCTCAGGTTTTACATGGATATAGTCAACCACGTTGGAGTGCCAATTTGTTGTATGGAGGCTGCTTGTTCATTTCCCGGCCACCGAGACTCCGGAAATAATCACAAAGAAACTATATTAATTAAATCACTGCTTGGTCCATTAGCTCTAGCCTCATGACTTGAGTTCCTTTTTCAGAACCTGCATGACAGAAGGCGAGACAGACTCCTATAAATTGTTTGACCTCCACACATGTGTACCACAGTGCATGCACACACAAATAAATATAGTAAGTTTACATAGCAGTATGTGAATTTACATGCAGCATTCTATGGTATGAAGTTGAAGACCAATGATTTTGCATGCTTTTTTAGCTTTAAATTTGGCAATAATTTGCAATGAAATTAAGACACATAAATCATCGATCTAATCTGACTTCCACTCAAAGTGGAGACTGAGATGTACTGAAGGTTATGTGTAGAGAGAAGAAAAAAGATGAAGGAAACCTGGAGAGTGAGTTGGGAGTAAAGAAGCCAAACAAAATGGAATGATTGCTAAAGGGGCCCAGACTTCACTGCTGCTATATCTAGGGCTTTCTATATGGGGGCAAGGCAGTATTCCCATGATCCTTGACAGCTGGTGTTTGACTTAGTGAACATACGCATAGCCCTAAAGACACATGCGCACACATAGCATCAGTGGATAGGAAAGACCCTGAACAGAAAACACAGTTTCCTTGTACTTACCTGCCAGGGAGGTGAAGTGATGCTATTGGGGGCTAGAGACTACAGCTAATAGCATGCAACAGAGGTCACCAAAAGACCAGAAGTGGGGATCCCAGAAACCCACACTTTAATCAAATGCGAGGGCTAAATCTGGCCCATAACTTGTCACTATTTGACTTGTGGTTCAGGTCAAAGAGCTTAGTATCTTAGTTAGGGTTTCCATTGCTGTGAAAGGACATCATGACCATGACGACGCCTATAAAGAAAACATTTAATTGGGGTGACTCACTTATAGTTTCAGAGGTTCTGACGTTATCATCATGGCAGGGAGGATGGTGGCGTGCAGGCAGACGTGGTGCTGACTACATCTTGGTCAGACAGCAACATGAAATGAACAGTCTGTCGCACTGGATAAATCTTTTGCAAAAAAGACCCCCGTGCCCTCCCTCACAGTGACATACTTCCTCCAATAATACTATACCTATGTCAACAAAGCCACATTTTCTAATAGTGCCATTCTCTTTGGGGGGGGGCATTTTCTTTCCAACAATCACACTTAGTAATTCACAACGGAATTCAGAGGATAGTTTCACTGGCTTCTTAGAGTCTAGGGATTCAGTATGGAACTGTAATGGCAGGGCAATTCTGATATTGATTTATATAGCGGTTGAGGACATTTAATGAGTATTTGCCATCTATGAAGTTCTACAGATGAAAAGATAAACTGCCTATCTCTTTGATCTTGCACTCTAGTTAGAGAGGGTCAAAGACAGAGTCTTCTGATACAAATGCAGCAAATAAATACGATCAAACAACAGTGAAGGAAACATGGCCACTCTTTCAGATTCACTAACTTTCAAAGACCTCCCCATATCAACAGCATTTCAGGAAATACCTGAATGGGAAGTGGTGAGTTGAATGAAGATTAGGAAAGAGAATTCTTGGCCATGGGAATAGCTTATCTAAAACGCCAAGATTAAGATAAACTGTAATCTTTGAGGATCAACTACGTCAACGTGAGGGAAGTTTTGAGGAGAGGAGTAGAGGGGACTGGAGGCATCTCAGAAGAGGCGGGCAGGCCCCATACTGTGGGCTGAGGCAGGGGTGTGGTGGGAAGACACTGGGAAATACTCAAAGAGAGACTAAGACTATTCCCAAAGTTCTGTCTTCAAAAGCCCCCCTGCAAGTGTGGTTTCTGGAGCTGAGGAACACCAGAGATACATTTCTGTATCTTTTATATGAATTAACAGCTCTTCCAGTTCACACTTTGCTCTAAATGCAAGCATACGCCACAGACCTCGTGCAACCCTTCTTAGCAGCTTTATTCAAAACAGCCAGAGCAGAACTAATGAAAATGCCAACCACCTGATAATAGAAAAGCAAAATCGATCGTTAAGTGCGTATTCCTACAATGGAAAACATACCACGCAAGGAAAAGAAGTATGCAGGTATGTCACAACGTCGATTAACAGAAGAACATTTTAAACAAACCCAGCATGGGTAGCTCACACCTGTAAACTCAGTGTTTTGGAGGCAGAGGTAGGAGATTCATCACAAGTCTGAGGCTATCCTGGTCTTCATAGTGAATCCCACATTTGCCAGGGCTACATAGCGAGGCACTATCTTTAAAAAAGCTGAGTGCAGCTGGGCGGTGGTGGAGTGCACCTTTATCCCAGCACTTGGGAGGCAGAGGCGGGTGGATCTCTGTGAGTTCGAGGCCAACTTGGTCTACAAGAGCTCGTTCCAGGATAGGCTTCAAAGCTACAGAGAAACCCTGTCTCAAAAAAAAAAAAAAAAAGAAAAAGAAAAAAATCTGAGTGAAAAAAATCCAAACAGAGATAAACAGATATTTCATGATTCTATTTATATAAAATGCCCAGAAAAAGAAATCTATATATGGAGAAAGCAGTGGTTGCCTGGGGCTGGAGTAGGAACAGAGATGAATTGTAAAGGAACAGGGAACCTTTCAGGGACCGTGGAAATGCTCCAGCATGGGCTGTAGCAATGATTGCAGTACACGGGAAAACCGCCACGGCTCCTTCAATTGTGCGCTTAAAACGTGGTCTCTTTTAAAAGCATTTAAACAGGGACAGATGAGGTCTGTAAAGGCCTTGGCTACTAAGCCTGCCCACCTAAGTTCAATCCCTGGCACTTACAGGATAGAAGGAGAGAACTGACTCCAAGTTGTCCTTGGACCTGTATACACATGTGTGCACACACACAGAGCAAAGGAAAAAGTATTTAAATTGCTTAAAATACTTTAAACAGACCTCAATGAAGTTGTTCCTAACAAAGGCACTTATTTTCTAAATTTAGAACGTAAGTCCCCTCAGCATATGGACCCCTGTCTGCCCACAGCCCTTTGTGTGACTGTGGTTATGCATGCCTTCTTCTCTTCCCCATCATTCCCCTCCCTCTAGTGGGCAACAAGCTGCCCTGGCCTCCAGGGTCACCCAGTGGTCCACTTGGGAATGGGCTGACTTACTGTTTCTTCCTGTTTGGATCATACTCTTCCCAAGCGTTCCCCACATCTGGCATTCCCTGGTCTTTTGGGGCGGTTAGATCTTTACCACCTTATCCTGCTTCCCTCCTACCTTTCTAACCTGTGTCAGCTGTTTTCAGAGATTTTCTCCACTCTCTCCTTTTACTGTGCAGATTCTCGCTTCTTCCTGTTTGTGCCTCTATTTTCTCCACTCTCGTCCATCATTCCTTTTGGGGGTTAGATTTGTTTGTGCCCTCCAAGAATAATCCAGTTATGGAGAACAGAACAGGGACATGCTAGAAAAAAGGAAAACTTTAGGTTTTATCATGTCAACTCCTAAACTTTAAAGAGCTGAAAATTTGCAAAGTTTTTTCTTCTAATCAGCATCTTGCTGTGTTCTGTCATGGGGTCATGGGTTACTGTCTTGAGGGAGAGGAGAAGCGACCACTGCCCTGGGAGGGGGGTGAAGGGGCAGGGAGAAGCTGGGCACCCTGATGAGGAGCGATGTAGGCAGGAAGCAAGCTGAGCATAACTTCACAGAAGCTATGAGAATGTGTTGTAGCTTCCAAATATTGCTAAGATTCACACATACTTGTTACGACCCAATAAGGAAAACCATGGTCATAAAGAACCAAAACTCCATGTAAATAAAAAGTAGAATTTTTCAATGTAAGTTGGAGAACCTTGTCCCAGCAGAAAGGGTTGTCTTGCGTGCTTTGATTTTATTTTTAGAACTAGACTGACATAGAAAGGGACGTGGAGTTAGTGTTAGCTTCAGTCTCCACTTCCTGTGTAAGCCATTTGGAATAGATGTTTAGTATAGATATGAAATCACTGGGGAAAACCAAACAAAGGAGAATGTTATTATGAAAAATTGAACACTACTTTTCCACACATTGTTTTTAAGGCAAGGTCAGTGTGGCAAGGTGAAAGAGACTTTGGCAAACTAGGTAGCTCTGGGTCCTGAATGTAATCTGCCTTACAGAAGGGCCAGTACCTCTTGTCGGTGAGCATGAGCATGGATGTTTAGAAGGCAGGATCATGTTGTGTCAAGTTAGTAAACCAACAGTAGCAAGTTCCTGCCTTGGACCTATGACCTGCCCAGGCAAGGATTCCCTCTCATGGAGCAGCCTCCAAATTCAATCAGAGGGCAGCGTTTGTTATTCCCATAACAGCCATCCTGTTATGTACCTGTGGGCACATCTTGCCTGGCAGGCTAGTTTTGTGGTTTTAGGGTTCACAGTTGGTGGAGACCTCCCGCGGCAGCCTTTGGCACTTTTAAAACTAGACTGCCGGGAGAAAGATTCCAGCACAGTTCCCTCTGAAGTTTTCCCTATTACCAAAGCGTGCGGTGTCTTCCTTTAGCTCTGGCAGGCAACAGAAAGAACTGAAAAAGGCATGTGTCACTTGGGGGCCCTTTGGGGACTTCCCGGATCAACTTCTGTGGGGGGTGTCTCACACCTGGGTGCGGGGAAACCTACTGTCTGCCTTAAGCAGAGAAGCCTCTCTGCAGGGAACAATGGTGAATGCAGAGAGGCATGGGTGGGGGTCCAAGATGCTGGGAACAAGTTGCTGAGGACGCAGTTCTAAACAAGATGCTAATGCTGCCCCCTCTAAACACTGCAGAAGGAGTGGGAATAAGAGCTTGAAGAAAGGGTGGCAGGCTGTGACACACAACCATTGCAATAACGAATTCACAGCAGACTTGGTTATTTATACCAGGCCTTATCAAGACCGGCCCTGTGACCAGCCAATCATGAATGGTGGAAGGTGTCTTTCCCCTTATTGCTGAACTATTAGTTGTTGATAGGTTTGGGGAGAGGGAAGGGGAGTCACCATTCGGTTGTGTACCCAATGCTGAGCCTACCAGGCCCCGGCAGAGAGCCCCACGCCCACAGTCACCCAGGTGGTGACCCTGGTTAAACACAGTCGGTCACAGTACCAAATGAATGCACAGGAGTGTGAGGAAGAGATAAGTGTACCTAGAGGGGGTTAAGGTGAGTGTGGTCCGTCTGTGTGTGATGTGCAATTGTCAAAGAACAAATTTAATTAATTCTTAAATTAGGAAGAAAGAAGTCTCACACAAAAGGTCTCATTCTTTAGAAAGATATCTCAGAGGCAAGTAGGCCAGAGCCAATGCATGTTTCTCTACTCCACAGGCCCATATTTGCAAGGAACAGCCAATTGAGCTCGGGGTGTTTGCAGAGTTGAACATGGTTTTTGTTTGTTTTGAAATTAAAATATAATTACATCATTTTCCTCATTCTGTTTCCTCTCTCTCTCCAACCCCTCCCACATGTATCCCTCTTCCAGCCTTGCTCGCTTTCAAATTCATGGCCTCTTTATTGTTTTACATACACACATGCCTAAATGTATAAATACAACCTTTTCAGTCCAGATAATGTTATTTGTGAGTATATAGTTTCAGGGCTGACTACTTGGTATTGGATAACCAATCCATGTGCCTTAAGAGACTATTTACCCCACAACAGCATCTCTTAGTTGCCTTTCTCTGGGTTTGTGGGCCTGTGAGATTTCCCTTTTCCATGTTATCATGTGTGTTGGTGTCACCCTTGCTTAGGTCTCATTTAGGCAGCCATGTTGGTGAGACTTCCTGGGAGTGACTTTCCTTATATTTATAGGAAGTGCAGTCTCACAGTTGACCAAGATTTTTATGTCCTGCCTTTTAGTAAACTACTATATGCTTTACAAGTGACACACTGCAACGTGACCCGTAAAAGGCAATATGGTTTCCGTGTGAAAGTGTTTATGGTCCAGGATTTCAGTGTGCTTCGTGTGTAAGGCCCTGGGTGTGATTCCCCAGCACCACATACACATACGCAAAACACTCTCACACAACAAACAAAAAGTACTTAATAGTCAGGTGTGATAAATGAGCAGCTAAAATACAAGCACTTTGGGTTATGAAGGTGGAGGCAGGAGGGTCTGAGTTCCAGGCTCTCCTAGGCTACACAGCAAGACACTAGCTCAACAAACAGGTGCTAGGGATGTAGGTAAGTGGTGGGGTGCTTGTCTAGCATGTACGATGCCTTGAGTGTGATCCTCAGCAAATCACTAATAATAATAATAATAATAATAATAATAATAAATATATGGTTCATATTCTCTCATGTTAAAGTTTCAAGGATGTGGGGAGAAAGAACTCTGCTAGCACATCTTGACAAGTTTAGAGTCTCCAAACTAATTCCTGCAATCGCTTAGCCCTTGGGCAGGAGGGCTGCAAGCTTGAGGCCAGTGTGGCGACACAGTGAGTTCTAGGACAGTCTGAAGACAGGCTTGGAGGTCAGAGGTATATGGGAGGAGGTGGAGAGAGGAAAGGAAGGGAGAAATGCTGGAATTAAATTAGAATCTCAAAAAGTAAAAGAGAAAGAAAACCATTTATAATCAGACACACTTAATGAAAATGTAGTTACCAGGTTTTTATAACCATAGTGCAAGATCCCTCAAAATCATTTTATCAGGGATCTTCAAATAAATTCTATTTAGTATTTACAATAAGTTGCTTCTTGGAAGCTTGCAGGAGTCTACTCCACACCTTCCCTTGGTAATAATTACACAGCTCCCACTTGTTAACTGGTACTCTTTCAAGTTCAAGCCGCAGCTCCCTGTTTACTACTCCAGTGCCTTACCCCAGTGTGGTTATTATTACCACTATGGAATGTCAAGAATGACGTAAACATCTACATCCAGGCTCTGGACACATTTCTATTTTGGAGCTGTGAACTCCAAAAATAACATTTTGGTACAAAGTACTTGTTATACAAAATTAAAATTTAGGGCGTTAAAGTGTGTGTGTGTGTGTGTGTGTGTGTGTGTGTGAGTGTTCAGTGGAGGACTCATTTCTGTTTAACGTTTTAGTACTTAGCTAGCTATGGTGATGCACGCCTATGATCCCAGCGACCGGAAGATAGAAACAGGAGGACCAGGAAGATCAGGAGTTCAAGGTCATCTTGTGCTAACATTGAATTTGAAACATCTTGGTCTACAAAAGACTCCATTTAAATATGTGCCTGCATAGGTGTGTGCGTGCATATATGGATGCTTCTGTGTGTGTGTGTGTGTTTAATAGCATTTTACGATATTGTATTAGTTACTTGTGTTATTGATGAAATACCTGACAAAAGCAACTTAAGGAAGGAATGAAAGGAGGGAGGGAGGGGAGAGAGGGAAGAAGGATTTATTTGGGCTCACAGTTTGAGAACATTGTCCACCATGTTGGGGAAGGTGTGGTGGCAGAAGCTTGATTGGTCACATTACATCTTCAGTCATGAAGGGAAGAACTTTTCCACTGAAGCTCTTCCTTCCTTTCATCTTTTTCTTCAGCCTACGACCCCAGCACATGGATGGTGTTGCCCATATTCAGGACGGGTCTTCCTACTTCAATGAATCTATATAATTCTAAGTACTGTCAAGTTGGCAAGCAAGATTAACTGCCAATGGTTTGAAGGTTCGTGCCCATTTGCCTGAAACACAAACCAAGGGAATGTGACACATTTGGTAATTAATGAAGAAGTTGCTTCTATTCCCTCATGTAGTTTTGGGACCAAATCACTTGTTTCCTTTATCCATGGCAAAGCATCCTTCCTTTATCTCAACATTTATCCTTCCTTTATCCTGTGTCTCAACATGTTGGACCACGGACATCCATGTAACTGAGTTTATAGAGCACAAAGACCACTGCCAGTTGTGATGACTATTCTTGGTTGTCAAATTGACTACGTCTGGAATTAACTGAAGCCCAAGAAGGCTGGGTACACCTGTGAGGGATTGTTCTTGATTGAATTATTTGAGGTGGGTCAAGAAGATCTACCTTGAATCCAGATCTTCTGATGTGGGAAGATCCAGTTGAAATCTGGGCTGCACCTTCTGGTGGCAGTCTATATACGGGAAAAGGAAGAAGGCAGTACTTGACCTTTGCCTGCTTGCCCTCATTCTACCTGGCAAGTTCATTCCTTTACTCCTATTAGGGCCCATTTCTCTGGGATTCTGGCATATACTGAAAACCAGATGAGACAGTCAGTCTTGTGGGCTGAACAATTACTGGATTCTTGGACTTCCTGTCAATAGACAGCCATTATAGAATGCCAGACTGTAAATCACTCTAATAAATCTCAAATATATATATATATATATATATATATATATATATATATATATATATATATATAATCCCATATATAAATAAGTATACATTCAGTTCTGTTTCTGCAGAAAACCCTGACTAATACACCACTGGACAAAAAAATAAGAGAACCCCACAAATAAGGAAGTGTGTATTTATGTATAAACTACTGTGACCAAGAAGTATAGGACCTTGAAGTGGTTACTCTTGTCATCACTGTAGACAAATTCTTGGCTGAGACAGTTTAAGGACGTAAAGACTTCTTTTCTTCACACTTTCAAAGACCCAGTTCTTGGTTACTTGGCTCTGGGTTTCTGGGCCGATGGTAGGGCAGAATGTGGTGGGGAAGCAAGTGGCAGAGGCTCTTCTCATGGCAGGTGGGAAGGAGAGACAGAATATAGGAGAGAACGGAAGTTAAAACCTTGCCCCCATGACATGCTCCCAGTGAGCTACTTATCCTCCTATACTATTCAAATGCCCCGTAAAGCTACCACACTCTGAAGCCATCAAGAAATTCATTCGCTTATTATGCCCTAGTCCTCATGGTCTCATTGTCCCTGGAGATGCCCTCACGGACACATGAGGTGTGCTTTACAGATCTCCTAGGCATTTCTCAATGCAAGCAAACTTGGCAATTAAGACTGGCTATTAAGGATCGTACTTGATAAAGTGAGTCTATGATATTTAACCTGCAAGAACTGACTCAGATTTTGGATATCCAAACCCAAGAGCTAACACATTTTTCTTAATTAAAATTAACACATTTGAAATGAATATTAATATAGGTAAAAACAGACCAAAGCAGTATGACGTTATATAAGTATAATGTAGGTTTTTTTTTTCTCACTACTGTGACAAAATATGATGAAACAACTTAAGTGTATGTGGGGTTATTTTGGCTCATAGTTCTAGGGGATACAGTCCATGATGGTGGGAAAGATCAAAGGCCGGGTCTAGGAGATGGCTGGTCACAGTCACTTCATAGTCAGGAAGCAGAGAACGGTGAATACGAGTGTTTGGTTTGTGTTTTCCTCTGCACTCAGTTCCTGAGCCCATTCCACAAAGTGAAGCTGCTCATATTTAGGATGGGTCTCTGTACATCAATAATCCAATTTAGAAAATCCCTCATGGACGTATCCAGAGGCTTGCCTGTTACATGATTCAGATACTGTCAAGTAGAGAGCCAATATTAACTATCACAGGTAAGAAATATTGTATTTAGAAATAAGGAGAATAAAATAATGATTAAAGAAAACCATTCTGGATATCAAAGGTAATTATCCTAGGTTAAGTTTTTTTTCTAATCCCGCATCTAATTTTTCTTGCTTTGTTGTATTTTTGTTTGTTTTTAAGATAGCTCTTATTCTATGGTCTTAGCTCACCAGGAATTCACAGTATAGCCAAGGCTGCTCGCAAACTGACAGTTATCCTTCTGCCTCAGCCTCCAAGGGACACACAAGTTGTTTTCATCATATTTTGCCACAGCAGTGAGATAATTAATTAATGCAAGGCCACTTCTTATCAGACCATTTTTCCCCCACAGGCAGCCAAAAAAACCCCAAAACCCTACATTATATTTACACAACATCATACTGCCTTGGTATTTTTTAACTTATAATAATATTAATTTCAAATATGTTAATTTTAATAAAACTATTAAATTTCAGGTATGAGTGGCCACATCAGGCTTTCCTATAACACATTCTTAAGTCATGGGAGGTACAAAGTCCTGATGAAAGAAAATTTGGCTGGGTGTTATGAGGCCCTCCTACAATCCCAACACTTGGGAAGCTAAAGCAAGAGAGCTTGGGTTTGAGGTCAGCTGGAGTACAAAGTGAGACTCCAGAAGAAAAAAAATAGGGGGGTGGATGGATGGGAACCAAAAGAAAGAAAAAAAACTCATAAAAATAAAATGAGGAACAAAGAAAATTCCCATCATTTTGAAATCTGTTGTCAGCCATTTTGAAATCACTGGGCTGCTGAGCAACCCTGACTGCTCTTAACATTGAGTATTCTCTTTCTAGGTCTGCAATAATTAGTATTCTAGCCCTTTCAAGCCCTTGCTTCTCAACGCCTCATGATTCTATGCAGGAGCTTGAGAACATCTTGGCACAATATGCTCTACAGAAAGCAAAAGCCAGCATCAGTTATAAAGTGGGTCTGTTTATTGTAACTGTTTTTAACAACTATAACCCCATGTCTCTTAATTTTAACTTTAAGAACATCAATATTTTAAGGTTAAAGGAACCGTACTTTGTATGTTGGGTTAAGGGTAAGAGGCTGGCAACCCAGAGGAAGTTCTGTAAGAGCCAAGTAAATACTGGTCTCTCAAAGCAAATGCCATTCTCACAATAATTCCGTTGTGGACTCAGATGCAAGCTCTCTTTCAGCAAGAGCAACAGAGCAGGAAACTCCTCCTCAGCTTTGGGGTGTGGACAGCTGACATTTGAGAGTCACCTCAGATTATTGTACGAGCTCTGTTGGATCTGAAATTCTTGTAGGAACTCAATTGTTCGTAGAGAATTATTTTCTCTCCTGCTTGCCACCTACCTCATGGATTGTCACATCCACAGTCCACCTATCTGATGCCTGAACTATACTGCTAGCCACGTTTGCTCACTGAGGTGGAATTTTGAGGAGTTTTCCATAGCTTTTGATGTTTCTATGAATATTTTCAAAAAAGAGTGTGTATCGTTTTGAGAATATTTATGTTTAATGTTCATTGTGTGTGTTCTCTAAGCATGGTGCTTTGCTTCACAAGGAAATTTTCATTTAGCATATTCTGTGTGTTTGTGCCTATTAGTGTGGGGGCAGATGTGTATACAGATGTGTATCACATGTGGGCACATGCATGCCAAAGGCCAGAGGTCAGCAACAGATATCTTCCTCCACTGTTCTCCACCTGATGTTTTGAGTTAGAGTCTTCCCTGAACCTGGAACTCACTGATTGGCTGATTGATCAGTGAGCATTAGGGATTGGTTCATTTTTGCACCCGGAGGTAGTGTTACAGATGTGAACCCTGAGCCTTGGGTTTCGAACTCAGGTTCTTATGATTGTGCAGCAGATGCTTTACCAAGTGCACCATCTCCCCCACCCATATAATATCCTTAAGAAATAAAATAAACTTCATAAAGATTTTTTAAAGGAGCTATGCCAAAGAAAGGGCACACACATATATATCAGTTAAATTTCTGATCCTTTTCCTGGGAGATTATACAACCACTTCAGCAAGACTTTTTACTTAACAGAAACAGAGAAATCACCTCTTTTCCACCCAGACTAAATTGCCATGCACATTTTCACCCTGAATGCTATTGCAATTTAGAAAGTGGGGTTTCAAAATATGCAAAAGAGAAGTCAAGCTGATGTCTGCAGTGCATCACAGGAAGCCTACATATATGTTCCATTTGGGGACCACGTGAGTGGAATGAAAACTGAATGTTTCTCTAGTGGATTCAGCTCCCTGCGGGCTCATCACATGTAGGCCATCTCTAGGCCACCAGAGGCATTTCACTCTGACGCCCTCATGAAGACTTTGACTAAGATGTAAGTTGAGACACAATGTCACTGAGACATGTTTAGTGAAGCAACAGCTATGTTGACACCACCCTTCTGCCCTTGGCCTTGCACAAGCAGACAACCAGCTAGGGAACCCTAGTCTCTTTTGGGTTGTCTGGCTAAGGTCAAATGTAGGAGTAAGGAATTCCAGCGAATTCAGAGGCCACAGCCACATACCTCATGCATAACCTAATAATTTCTCTCACATAATTCCCTTCTCAGTCTATTCTTGCAATGACTACTTCCTAGCTAACATTGCTAGAATTTGACTTTAATCGTGTTTAATTTTTACCCATTCTTTCTTTCTTTACTGTGTCTGGTCACTGTGCTCAAAAGGCAAAAATGTATCTGGGCTCAGGGTTCATGCCTAGCCCCTAGAAGAGATCAGATTGTGACTTAATAACAGGATTTTGCAGTTGGTAAAGAGTAAATTGTGTGGAAACATAGAGAATGGAAATTGGGGCTGTGCGTGGCAAAAGGTTCCCATGGGTAACAAATGAGCTGACTTTTGTCCTCAAGATTTAACTTTATTTTTATTTATGTGTAAGTGTGCATGCCTCTCTCTCTCTCTCTCTCTCTCTCTCTGTGTGTGTGTGTGTGTGTGTGTGTGTGTGTGTGTGTGTGTGTGTGAGAGTGAGTGCCCGTGGAGCCTAGAGGATCAGATCCCCTGGTGGTAGAGTCACACATAACATGAGCCACCTGACATGAGTGCTGGGATCAAACTTGAGCCTTCTGCGAGAGATGCAGGCTCTCTAAATCACCGAGCAACGTCTCCAGCCCTGGGCTGACCCAAGAGTAGGCGCAGAGTTGATGAACCCTCAAACAAACATCGCAGGTCCAAGAACGAGTGACACAACACGTGGCTTCAGAAGCATCTTAGGAAATTCAGGGACCTGCAAGTTGTTTGGTTTGCCTGGCACAGCAGAGACAAAGGAATCAGAAGACTACTTTCACACACTTAAAGGTGCATTCCATAAGCTGTCTGGATGACTGAAAGCAGCAGCACACTATTCATCAGCGGGCGATGAGGTTGCAGTATTTGCCGCACAATGTTGATTCTAAGGAGGATTACAGAGGAATAAGGAGATAGTAAAGTGTCGTGGGTGGATGGTGGTACGTGTTTGAAATCCCAGTCCTTGGGAGACGGAGGCAGGAGTATAGCCACAAGTTTGAGGCCAGCCTGGGTGGCACCATAAATTCCAGTAGGACCTAGGCTACATTGCAAAACATTGTTTCCAAAAGAGTGTTTTTAATTAAATAAACAAAGTATAAACTAAAGTGTTATTTTTAACTTCTGCACTGTGGCTTTAATCTCCTGCTATTTCAGCCAGCAATTGCCACTCTGCAGTTAAAGACGGCTCCTCAAGCAGCAGCCTGGCTACTCAGGCCACAGCTTAATGGGGATTTGGTTCCCACAGGCACTAGCTCTGTCGCTGTTGCTAAAGGTAGCTTTAACTAAGTCTCTGCCATTCTATTTATAAATAAAACTCGGGATTCAAAGGTTGGGGTGAAAACATGCTAGTTCAGAGAGGCTGAGTAGCTCTTAGCTATTCTTCTCTTCTGCAAACAAATAAGCAAACAAAAAGCCTCTACTCCAAATCCCTCCCTACTACTTCCGGCATATCTCTACCTCTTCCAGATGCCCTCTGATTCTCTGTGATGACTTTCTGTTAACTAGTTGCTAACTCAGCCTCCTGACCCAAGGTTAATTTTATTTAATCAATGCAAATGCAAACTCGGGGTTCACAATGTGATTGGCTATTCCCCAACATTAGAGCGTGATGAAATAATGGCAGAAGCTGCAGGAAACACAAAGGGCATGCATATGCTGGAGGTTGGTGAGTAGGGGTCTTCTGAGGTGCTGCCCTGTTTTCTGAAATGAAGGACTCTTTTTCGCAGCTTCTGGGCGTGGTTCTAGAAGACGCTTGCAGAGCGTAGTGTCACTGTGTTCTTAATTTCTTTTTTCAGACAAATGCTCCATGTGGCCCAATTTGTATTGTGGCTCCAGAGCTTCCCCAGGTAGACTCAGAGCCTCTGTCAGGGCCACAGTGTGGCTTTTCTCTCTGCCCACCGATGCTTCATCTATCCACTCGTGCTACTGACCACAGGGAACACTCTTAACAAATAGTGCAGTTTAGGAAGTTGTTTTCTGAAGTGTCCTTGAGCAAGTGCTGGTCCATGTAACTTCGAGTTTGTGCTCAAGTCAGGGATGGCTTTTAGCAGGGAAGTAACTTGGTGATGTGTGTAAGGGTACAAAATGGAAGACAGGGAGATCAGTTGGGGGGGTTATAACAATCTGAGCAAGAAATGTTTCAGACAGGTGAGATGGCTCAGTGGTTAAGGATGCTTGCTATCAAGTCTGATAGCCTGGGTTCAATCTCCAGAATCAGCATGGTGGGAGGAACAAACCACCTGCCTCAAATTGTCCCTTGCCCTTCTTGTGGTGGCATGCTAATAATAAATGCAAAAAAAAACCTGTACTCTAGGAACCTAAGAAGGTGACTCAGCCAGTAAGGTACTTGCCTGGAAGTATGAGAATTGAGAACTGAGTTTGACCCCTGGATTCCATGTGAAAATGCCATGTGTACTGGCACATGCCTGTAATCTTAGTGCTAGGAAGTCAGAAGCAGGATGGTCCTTGGGGATTATTGCAGCCAGACTAGCCAATTCAGGCCAGTCAAAGACCATGGCAAAAATAAAAATAAAAAAGGAAATAGCATCCCGGGTGGTAGTGGTGGTGCACACCCTACACCTTAATCCCAGCACTTGTGAGGCAGAGGCAGGTAGATCACTGTGTAGCCTGGTTTACACAGCTAGTTCTAGGACAGCCAGGGCAATACAGAGAATCCCTGTCTTCAAAAACCAAAAAAGGAATAGTACTCCTGAAGAACAGCACTGGGGCTGGCCTCTGGCCTCCACAGACCAGTGGATGCATGCATACCTACACACATGCAAACACACACACACACACACACACACACACACACACGACTGGAGGGATGTTTGGAATCTAAGTGCATATGGTGACAGTAAGTAGAGAAAGACAGACCAATAAATGAATGTATTTATAGGCAATATTGGTTAAGTGGATAGTTGGTTGGCATGGTAGAAATCATTTATATCTCCTAAGTCTATGACTTGGCACAGAGAATAAATTTTGGGGTCACTTGTCAAAACAGTGAACTGGAGGAGAATCAGGGTCATCAGTGACTAGAGTGAGTTCTCATCTGGAGTCAACTCAGTTTAGGTAGTGCTTGGCAGATGGACAAAAACACACATGGATATCAGGAAGACAGTCAACACTACAGGTGTGTGAATCATCAGTAAGCATGTGGTAGTTTATCACATTGGTGGTAATGAGATTGGTGGGTCACTGCTCTGGCCAACAAAGGCCAGATCTCCAAGCCACTAACCCAACCATTTCCCAACTGCCCATCAGAGTGAAACAAGAAACCACCTTCAATACTGTTGTCGGGGTTTCTGTCCTGCCTGGTTCCCGCAATTGTTAAATCCCAAAGAAATCACACAGAGGTCTACATTAACTATAAACTGATTGGCCCATTAGCTCAGGATTCTTATTAACTCTTATAACTTATATAGCCCATTATTCTAGTATATGTTAGCCACATGGCTTGGTACCTTTTTTCAGCGAGGCAGTCACATCTTGCGTCTTCTGTGGCGGGCTCACAACTGCAGAAAGTGCTTCCTTCTTCCCAGAATACTCCTGTTCTCATTGACCCACCTCTACTTCCTGTCTGGTTGTCCTGCCTATACTTCCTGCCTGGTTACTGACCAATCAGCATTTATTTAAAATATAATTGACAGAATATATTGTCCCACACCACAATACTATGGACAGTATTGCTTGTAGCTTCTGTCCTAGGTACCTAATGTTAGCTCTCTTAGAAAAAAAAAAAAGACCTTATTATCCCCCATGTAGCTTTTTTCCCTTCCACTCTACTTCTTTTTAGGCCCATATCTCATCAAGATTTCCTACTTTCTTTTTAATTAGACGAGGAACTTGGGGCTCAGAGAGACTAGTTTGTCCAAAGCCCCTGACTGGTGAGGGAATGCAGATTTCCTGGATTATGGCTTAATGTTTTCCTTCAATAAACCATGAAACAAAGAGACCCCCACAATCTTCTTGGCAAAAAAAGTCTCAAGCCAGCATAAAGACATGCTTCTCAAATAAAGGTATGCTTATTAGGAGTGGTGGCATACTCTTGTAGGTTGAAAGGAAAAAGAAAAAAAAACTGAAAGCATACAATTAATCAATGACTGATCTCAACTCGTGAAGAAAGGCTGACATCTCTAGTTGTGGGGGAAGTACAAATTCAAACCACAGGAGCTATCATCTTACACCTGTTAGGTGACTCATAATATGACAAATGATGTCAAAGGCAACCCTGAATGCCGTTGGTGGGACTGTAAACCAGTACAACAAATACGGAAAATAGTCTGAAAGTTACTCAAAACAGAATTTCTATATGATAGAAGCAATTTTCCTTCTGAGTATTTAGCCATGAACTTGAAATGTGTATGTTCACAACAAAGATACATAAGCAGTGTTAGTGCGAGCGAATTACTGAATTAAAAATATGGGTCTATGTATACAATGGAATACTGTATGGCTATCCTAGTTCGGTTATCATTGCTATAATGAAACTTCATGAACAAAATCAAGCTGGGGAGGAAAGGGTTTGTTTGACTTAAACTTCCACATCACAGTCCATCACAGAAGGCAGTCAGGACAGGAACTCAGAGGCAGGAGCTGATGCAGAGGCCATGGACGAGTGCTGCTTATTGGCTTGCTCATCCAGTTTTCTTATAGAACCCAAGACCTGCCCAGGGATGGCCCACTCACAAAGGAATTGGCCCTTCCCCATCAGTCACCAAGAAAATGCCCTACAGGTTTGCCCACAGCCAGATCTTTCAGAGGCATTTTCTCAATTGAGGCTCTCTCCTCTCAGATGACTCTAGCTTATGATAAATTGACAAAAACAAACAAACAAACAAAACTAGCCAGTATATCAGCTTTTGAAACAAGAGAAACTCCATCATTAACTACTGCACTAGTTGCCTTCTCCTTTTCCTGACAAAATACCTAACAGGAAGCAGCTGAAGGAAGGAAGGGTTCATTCTGGCTTATAGTTTGAAGGGATAAATTCTTTCATAGGCAAGGAAGGTCTGGTGACAGGAGCAATGACAGCAGTGGTCACACTGTCTGGGGAGACAGGAATCAGAGAGAGGACAGGAAGTGGGGCCAGGCTGTAACATCACAAGACCCACCCTGGATGACCCTCTTCCTCTAGCAAGGCTCCACCGCCTAAAAGTTCCACAGGCTTTCAAAACAGTGCCATCATCCGGGGACCATGTTTTCAAACATATGAACTTCTGGGGCACATTTTCCCATCAAATCACAACAGCTATAATGCAGAGGGACAGGGGAACATTACTTGCTGGGCTTTCTTCCCAGCCCCAGGCTATGCTCTGCCTCCCATTCATTGCCTCACCTTCCCTTATTCTCAGTAAATCTCAATTACAACTTCAATAACCAAGTCTTTCATAGTTGAGAAGCTCCTAACACACACAAGAGCTCCTTGAACATTACAAAATACCTCACTGTGGCGCACCGCGCACGTCTGTGCTCTATGCGCTACCATACAGTTCGTGAACCGGACAAGGGGCTGGAGATTGAAACACACAAAGACACACAGACACAGAGACACAGGTCATCCTTGATGCCAAAATGCCCCAAGAATGCTCCCTTTATTGCGTCCAGGGGCAGCTTATATAGGGATAGCTATGCCCCAGCCAGACGCACCAGAAACCATTCCCCTGCCATCAGGAGCTCCTGAGGGTCTCGTGCTCAGAGCAGCTGCAGGCACTCATATCAGGGGAAAACAAGTTGATTACAGGAAATTCAAGATCTGGGGGTTCACAGCTCCCAACACCTTACCTCTCATTTTTATCTTGTCCATTGCAATTTACAATAGCATAGACAAGCACCTAGTAATATTCTTTAAAATAATAATATTTAAAACAATCTTCTTTAAAAACTTTACTTGATTAATTAAAAGAAAAATGTATCGAATTTTGTTAATGAAAAAGTTTTAATTTTTTACTGCTTTTTTTTATTTTGAGACAGGGTCTCACTATATAGTTCTGGCTGCCCTGGAACTCACTATGTAGACCAGGCTGGCCTACAAACTCAGAGATTTGCCTGCCTCTGCCTCCCAAGTACTGAGATTAAAGGCATGTGTCACCACTTTTAGAAAATTTACTTTTCAAACAGTGTGAAGAAATACAGCCTTTGTCCTTACATATTTTTTGATTAGGAGTGGGCATACGAGCTGTGAAATTGTACTTTTGTTTTCATTATACTGATTGAAATGGATTTTTTTTCTTTTTACCAAGCATAATTTTTTTGTAGTCTTAAGTCTGTTGCTGGAAAGATTGAAGTGAATACTTATATAATAATAATAATTTTATAAACTAGGTATGGTGGTTCATAACTGAAATCCCCACACTTGGGATGCTGAGACAGGAGGATTGGCCCCAAACTTGAGCCCAGTCTGGGCTACATAGTGATTTCCAGGCCAGCCTGGGCTGCAGAATGAGAACCTGTCTCAACTCTCCCCACCCCATCCCTCAAAGACAACAGCAGAAACAAAACAGAAGGAAAATAGGAAAGACAAAATGAATGCAGTCAAATGAAGCCGGGGGAATTTTGTAAATAAAACACAACTTGCAAGGTAACCTGAGTGTGCTTGCTTGTTAGCACCAAATACTTGACTCTGGGTTTTCAAAGCCCTTCTTTAGAGGCTCACCCCAGTTAGTGTCAAGAAGATTGAACCACTCAGTTGCTCTGGACAAAAATACCCCCACCCCCAGATTACCAAACCCAGTGAGAAATATCCCTAATAGGCAGATACAAAGACCTCATAGGAAAATACAACAGCAACTATCTTACAGCCAGCACAGTACAATTTCATGAGTTGTTGGTCAATACACGCTACAGGCACATGGCTCTTTTCATAAGAAAGTTTACTAAACTTATTCTTGGTTGTGGGGCATTCTCAGCACCAGCAATAATAGTCCAGCTGGTGGTGCCAAATGAGAACATTCTTCCAATCAATTAGTTTATTTCCACAGACCACCTAAACCATTTAGATGGTTCCAACGCGGCTTAATAACCTTGAGAAACGTTGAGGTCAGCATACTATTGGATAGAATGCAAGCAAAAGGGGAGGGTGGGGAGTTCATTGTCCTGCCCGATTTCTGTTGTAACCATATGGAATAACAAGCCTGCCTCCATTTTAGAAGCATAACAGTGCAAATAGGCTTATTTTAAGGTTTTGATCCGCTCTCTATTTTCTCTCCTCATCTTTGACTCAGTGGCTGGTCAGTAGATTACGAAAGCAGAAGCTTTTCTGCAGGACATGGTGCCCACAACTGTAATCCCAGCATTCAGAAGGATGAAGCACAAGGATCTGTATAAGTTTGAGGCCAGCCTGGGCTACATACTGAGTTCCAGGGCAACCCAGACTACAGAGTGAACTCTTGCCTAAAGACATAAAACAAACAACCCCTCTGCTTGTATCACATATGACTTCAGTTTGCTAAAAGCAAGCCAGGTGGTCAAGCCCCACAAGCAATAGGTGGGGAGCTAGTCTGTCTACTTGGATGGAAGGTACCGCCAAGCCTCCTGACAAATGTGGGTCTCTCCAGCAGAGGAAACAAGGGATGGCAAAGTATCTGATGGCTGTATCCACGGTTCCGTTGCTCTTCTCTTTCCTTTAATTTTCCACTTAGTCCAGCTATGTGTGGCTTAGTGAGTAACAAAGGCTACCGTCCAAGAATTTCCCAATAGGCCCTTTTATTATGTGTAAACCCTGTGGAATGCACAAGCCTACACAGACCCTGATGAGACAGGCATGTCACTCAAGGTAGCGTCCTGACGCAATGAAGGGACTTGTTAGACAAGATATCCGAGGCTGCTGGTGGGGTAACATGGCATATGGTTTAAGTGAACTCTGAATTTTTTAAATTTTCTTGAAATTAAAATCCAATTGTACCATTTCCTCCTTTCCCTTTTCTACCTTCAACCCCTCCCATGTATTCAAAACTTTTTTGTACACGCTCACTACAAGTAACATTAAGCAAACTTAAAAAATATATGTAAGTAGGAGGCACATGTTCTGAGGCAATGATAAAACATTTGATACGATAATAAGATGGGCTAGGAAACAGTTGTTCATTATCAGGTATTATGTGCCATGCATAACTGTTTATGCTATGCTTTCCCAGTTATCAGTTTCGTGGTTTTGTTTATACCAATATCACCACGAACATGAGTGATGTGATGGCTATGATACTGTGACAAGCATGTCATCAGCCCTAAGAATTATCCTATCCATTCTCATCTTACAGGACCGCTGTCACATGTTTCAGATACTACATCAGCTGAAACACTGTTAGAACACACATGGCTGTATTTCTAACACAGGTGAAGTCGGATGTGTCAGGAAACTTAATGGTCCTTGTATAATTTTTTTCATTTTTTATGGATGAGAACTGGGTGTGGCCCAGAGAGATGAGGGAACTGGGCTCAGGTTACGTCTGTGTACAGTTTATTGCACTGAACCGAATGATGTAACTGTAACGTTTTTCCCTGTAGTCTATTGCCAAACTGCAACTCTACGTGGAATTGTGAGTTTGGTTTGGGTGGTGAGTATGGTCTGCCTCCAAAAGTCAAAGCGTGGGTCAGATGCAGGTATAGAGCCCTCTGGTAATTCACCATCAGGAGACTTGAAATCCTGATTTGGAAAAATATTTTTTTTTCATAGTGACTGCTGCTGAGCCGGGGGGAGGGATTTCTAATGAAAATATTTATGGATCCTGGGTTATTATTTTAAAATAGGTAATAGTTCTGAAAGGAGACATTGGGTTTCTTTCCCAGATTGCTCTCCATTGTCCCCAGGTTTCATCTAACAAAGAATCAAACGTAAGGAAGGGCTGGGGGTGGCGAGGTGGACCAAGAACGGAAGATTGCCAGAGATGGAAAGCAGGCCTCCAGCAGGGCCAGTTGGAGTTGACTCTGTGTTTGAAGTCACTGTAATCACCAGCGGCTGTGTGTCTGGCTTACTCCTCAAAAGCAGATCTGCGCTGGTAAGCAAGCGGGAAGCTGAGATGCGCTGGGCATGGTTTGCTTTGAGAGACGGGAACAGCTGTTCCTTTGGGGCAGACAGAGAGGCTGTCCTCACCTCTGTTCCTAGATGATGATATTGCTCACAGTTTTTCTCTATGTTCCTTACTGTTTTCATCCCCTAGGCCGGTTTGACCGGATATTATATTTTTAAGAGACACTTCGTAGTTGAGGTTATCTGTTACTTGTATGCTGTGTAAATTGGAATGTCTCTTTAACATTTCATGGTTTTCCTTCAAGTTTATTTACTTCAGTAAATCAACTCCCTCTGGCTAGAAACTTGACTCCTGAGGATGACATCATCTTGGAGGGCTGGAGGGCTGTGTGACAGCCACAGGATACTTTTTCTGCGAACTGATGATCTGACTATACATCAGAAGCCAGATAATTAGTGACCAACCAACATGAAAAACAAAAGGCATTGATTAGATACACAGCTTTAAAATAGAAAAACAGGGATTGGTGTAAAATAGGTGTTAAAATAATTATTTCCTATCCTCGTATTGCTGAGTTCTCTTTATCTTAGCCTTAAACAGATGGTCCCCAATTTCCAACTGTGATCTAGTTTTTAACAACAAAAATTCACAGATCTCTACATACTAAAACTTGTGGTAGGAGTTTAATGAGAAAATACATATGGCAAAACACATACTCATGACTCAGGAATGCTTATAAGGCCAGACTGTACTGAACAACAACAAAAAAATACAATCATTTTAAGACTGGGTATACAAACCAGTGCAAACCCCCTAATTCAGGGTACAGATGAGTGTGCTTGTGGGTCCCCTTGTAATAATTTTAAAGCTTCCCTTAGATTTCAGGCCTAAAGGTTGGCATCTAAATTGTTTCTTATGCCTGTCAATTTGAGGAGCTGTTCTATTTAGGGACATTGCTAGCCTCCTCTCTCCACAGGCCTTATGTATTTCTTACTAACCAGCTCAGATAAGACTTGATATAATGAACAGAGCCCAGGTTCTTAAAAGGAAAACAATTAAATTATTTACGTATTTATTTCTTATCTACCAGTATAATTTCCTTGAGGAATGCAATATTATTGAAAATGTTTTGCCTTCTGGAAAAGTTATTTAAGCTGGGGCTTGTAGGATGCTTATTCAAACAAACTGAGCAGTTTATGTTGAGGGTCAAATTAGAAAAGGCAGCATTTAATACATGGTAGTGGGCCAGGCACTGCTTTTTCTGTCCCTTCCTATTTCCAAGTGACTGCTGTGTCTCCCCAGACTCACAGCAGGTTGTGGGCAGGGCTGGAGAAGTAACCTAGGTTGAAGATTTACCTTTACCATGTCTTTACAAAGCTCTCTGGACCTCGACCTTTTGTCAATAGAGAAACAGACCCAAGTTGCAGAAGGGTTCATGATCTTGTACTTGAGCTCTTTCTCTTGTTTCTAAATGAAACTGAATAACTGAAGTTCAACATATAAATAAGATAACCTCAATACACAGCTTCCCCATGCAGCTAAAACTGTTCATTTTCAAAAAATACAATAAAACAAACATAAATCAGACAAAAAAGTTCAGTGGGCACAAATGATGCCCTAAGATAGTTTGTAAGCCACCAACGCAGTTCCTACTAGAGACTTAACTCTACATAAAGACTCATTTCTGCACAAAAATGTCTAGGCATTTGTTCTCAGTGAGGTGTATTCCTGCCCAAACACTGCTAATTGCCACTTACCGAGGACATCTGGCCCCGACGGTCATGGCCACTTACAAAATCAAATTGAAAGTCAGAGCTGTGATTGGAGAGTGGTTATGACAGGCTTTATAATTGTTAAGGAATCATGCCGTCAAGCAACGGTGACTCAATTCCATGTTGTGCTTCATGCTCATAATGTTTTTCTCAAAGACCTTGGCCTGAGTCAGGAATGGGGCCATGCATCAGTGTTAGCAGGAAACCTTGGGGTTCCCTTTTTGGGTTCTTAGTCTTGTTTATAAAATAATTCTAAAAATAGACGCAGAAGGCTGCCAAGAGACAGTTTTACTAGTGTTGTAGAGGACAATAACAAGATAGGCAGGCTGTAAGTTTCGGCATCTGGTGGGAAGAGAGGAAGGTTTAAGTGGAAGAGGAGAAAGTCATGCTTTCAAGAAAGCAGGCAGGTTCAACAATGGAGGTTAGCTCTGTGGTGTAAGGAGATGGGGGCAAGGAGAGCTTCAGAGAATATGTGAGAAAGTCCAGAATGTCCAAACAAACATGCTTAGGCATTTGGCCCACATCCAAAGAAAAAGAAAGAATAAAAAATGAAAAAAAATATATTTTGAGTTTGAAAAGCAGGCACTAGCTGAGAAAAAGTAGATAAGGTTAACAATGCTGCCAAAATGGATGTTCTGTAGGCTACTGTCCTGATAGAGGGGCTTCTGGGGGGAAGTATATTATTTCATTGAAGGGATAATTAGTCCTCCCCTTGCCTGGATATGCCTTTAGGTGAACCAGATGGAAATGGAGTTCTGACTAGTTGATTGACAGGATGGGTTAAATTTAGTGGAGGAGACAGTAAGACATAGTGCTTTGTGTTTAAAAATATTAGATCTCCATCAAGGGCCAGGAGTGGAACTTTTTTTTTCTTTTTCTGACCACGAGGAAGCAACTTTCTCTTAATGGCCTCAACAAAGACTAGATACCTCTTCCTTTTCATATGGTATTTTAAATCTTAAAGAAAGTCTTCCTTTTCTAGTCTTCCGAGGGAAACAAAAGGTGTGGTCCGAAGTCAACTGTGAGGGAAGTGTTCCATCCTCAGTGGTTACACCATCACCCAGAAGGTCAGGTCAGGAGGATGCCACCGTTACAGAACAGTCAATGTTGCGAAGTAAGTTCCACCACAGCCTAGGATACAGTGTCAGGCCCCTTCACAAACAAGCATAGAGAATGCCACACATGCCCCCCTGAAAGTCTCCTCTGATCAGTCAGATCAGGTCAGAGACCCTAAGGTGGGACTGTTTTGGCTCATCAGATTGCGCATGCGCTTTAAGAATCCTGGCCCACCTGCCTTTCACCCAGGCTTAGCTTACCCACTTCTCAGATCAGAATTTTGCTACTGCTGGAGATATAACTGTTTGTTCTCTCAAAAGAATAATTCTCATTCCTCTCCCCATACAACGATGTAAACCATGACTCTCCATAGCTTCAAATATCAAGCGAACAACCAATTAGTGAGTCTGATTGCGCATGCTCTGCGCTGCCAAGTTCCTACAAACTTCAAAGCCGTGCACGATCAGCTTTGCTCAAGGCCTAACAGTACCCGACACCCAGAAGACAAGCTGACGAATGACTGACAGAATAAATGAAGCAAGTGATTTTCTGTCAACTCATTAAATGAGGGAAGACAGAATTTCACGATTGCTTTTGAAAGCAGCCATTACCGCGTTTGTAATTCAGTTTGTCAACAGAATGAAGCCAGCATTCGGAGGGCTCTTAGAAAGCAGGAGTTTCCAAAACACACTAGGGCTGTTTTCAGGATGCAGGCTGCACTGTCACCAAGCAGTTGTCCTCACTTCTAACCCAGAAAGGTCTCGGGGGTGCTGTGGCTAGAGGCTGGCGAAGGACCATTCCTGATGAGAACCTGAGAGACCTCCCACTTGGACTCTCATCCCGACCTTCCCCCCTTCCCCCGTTTGCTCCGCAGTTCTGAGCAAGCTGCTATATCAGTGTCTAGAAAATGGAAACTTCCCCGTGTGAAGATTTAATGAATTTGGGCTAAATCTCTCAGAGACAGGCATGCTACAGTCAATAAGTACCGGCTCTCACGCGCCCATCTGGGTGTAGAGGAAAGAACCTACGTTTTTTAGTTAAGCAAAACAGGCTTTTAATTCAAGCTCAGCCCTTCGTCTCTAATTTCACTGAACTTGTTTGGTCTTGTGTAAAATGAAGATAATGACTCGGCAGAAACAAGATGGTATTTAAGCTATTGCAGATGGTAGTCTTCTGATGTCTCCACATCTTAAATGTAGGGAAATGCCTTGATGAGTTCACTTTGAGTATGAAGGGGAAGCGCTAGGTAGAGGATACAGTATTTTGTATAATAAATAAGAGTCTTGAAGGCAGTGCCCTGGAGTGAGCCTGTCACCCTGCTATTTAGGGAGGCTAGGGCAGGAGGGAGGATCCCTGAGCCTGGGGATTTCAGAACAGCCTGGGCAAAGCAGGGACAACACCTTCACTTCAAAAACTGATTATGGGCCTAGGGGTGTGGCGGGGCGGAGTGTGTGCTTAGCACGCGTGAAGTCCTAGGTTTTATCCATCTTCAGAGTACAAGGGAAGGGGGGAGGAAGGAAGGGGGTGGTCTTGACCACCCTAGAGCTGGAGATGTCCAATATTTAGTTGTTTGTTACTTGGCACCAAAATGGACCATCCTTAACTTCTCCAAAATTAAACAGGTGTTACCCAATGTACCCAGTGTGGATGGCACTTGGACGACTGTATGAGCAGTAGGTGCTGTGATGCATCTAAAGAGAAAGTAGACACGGGGCGGAAAAGAAATTACTGTGCCCTTGCATGCGCTGAATCCCAGGACCCTACTAGGGGCCACAGAGGAATGAAGAGATGACAGATGCATGGACGCAAGTGCAAAGGACCTGAGATCAGGTGAGTTGTGTTCACTCTGATGGAGAAGAAGCCACAGCACCACCAGAGTTCAGCAAAGTTATGATTGAAAGCTGAACAAGTAAAAATACTTTTTATTGCTTTTATTTTAATTGCTTCATTTTAATTTTTATTGCTTCTTTATTTTATTTTTACAAGTAAAATTGCTTTTATTGCATATTGAACAAGGAGGTGAGGTTATTGCATACAGATCAACAATGAGGCAGTGTCATTATATACAGCTGAAGAAGGAGGCAGGTTTAGCTAATTGTATTAGGACAATCTCTGTAGGGGAGCAGTCTCCAGGCACTGAAGATTCAGAGGGAGGAAGCTATGGTGGACATTTTCTGCACATACTGTCAATATTCACACATAGACCCAAGGACGACTTTATCGTCCCCTTGAGCCTCATTCAGGCAGGGAAGGTATTGCCACTCTCATGGGACTGGACCTTGAGATCCTTGACATGAAATATCAACAGCATCATTCACTCAGGACTTTGTTAGCTCCCTACAAGGGACACATAGAAAATTTGGCTTGCACAGGAAAATGGAATGTAAAACAAAGATGAGAACCATGGAGATGTAGGTGAACCACCAATTTCTTGCCAGTGCTCAAGATGGCAATCAAGAAGTTATATTTTACACCAGTATCAAAGGCTGAAGAACCTGAGCACCCTGCCATTTGAGTTACAGACTTGGCAGGGTTCTCATGACAATTAAAGTTAATGGATGTAAACCCCAGCACAAAGCAATCATTTGATAAATGGCAGCTATCATCATTCATCCTGTTGAGTCATGTATTATTCAAGAAATATTTATCTAGCCCAAGGAAGCTGGGAAAGAGCAGCTGGTCCACGTGGGGACAGTGGAGCATCCCACGGCCCAATCTGCCTCCTCACATCTCACCATAGGCCTATCCGTCCTTTATGCAAACATACAGAGCCACACTCCTTACAAAAGAACAATGTTGGCTTCTAGGAGTACCTTCTCTGTATATATTGCTAGGTGCATGTGAGGGTAAAGAGGTTTTAAGAATCATGTTCATGTCTTGCAGACTTAAACTGTTGATTTATTCATCATATGGTAAGACTGATGAGCAGGTGTTCTGAAAACACACAGTTACTTAACTAGTGATCTGTGTTCCAGTAAGTGACTACCAATATAGCCAGAGCACAGAATAGGTAATGGCTTTGTTTACCCAAGATGCAGTCATTGCGATTATTTTTAGACAAAAGATTTGGAGCCTGAAACACAACTCATAATTATGTTGCTATGAATCTTCAAGCAGTTGTTTTGTGGGATTAATTTAACTGTGGAAACCTTGAAGTCATCACAGTTTCTGAAAAAAATCAGAGATTAAAAACTGAAAACAAGCCATTCCTCGTCACGGAGTACACGTTCCTGAGCAGGTCCGATGTCTTTCCACTGTGTAGTGTGCTCGCCTGCTTTCCCAGGCCCTCTTCTAGATCCAGTTCTAACTGTGCCCTCTGCTCTCTGGACGAAGCATTCCTCATGACGCCGGCCTGATGGATGGCCCTTTCCACTGGCCTCTACACTCTTTCTTGGAAGCCCCACCCTCCATGTCCCTGACATTCCTGTCTATTTTGAGCAGTGTCTTGCTATTTCTAAAACCTAGGAATATATTGTGCAATACATTTATATCATAAAAATAATATAGCAGATCAATATGGCCAAAGGTCTGGGAGAAAGGAGGAAAATATTGATCTTATTGCTTTAATATAATGTGTGTACTTATCATTCTGCAGTGTTTCTTCCACAGCCTTTTTTACACTCAGTTTTTTTCATTGAGTTAATCCTAACAGTCATTTAATTTCATATACTGATTTTTCCAACTAATGCTATTTCATTATCTTTACTCAAATTGCTGTAAAACCTAAAGGCTGCAAAACATTGATGATTCATCTATAGCTAAAGTTTTAGATTGTTATTACAGTCGACACCTTATATCTAAACAGTGTGGCTTATGTGTCTTACAATATGTTTATACTGTATATATTTTGGTATTGTTTTCTCTGGAATTGTATCCTCGAAGGAAAACTTCTGAAGCACAGAATAGAATTATTCGTATGGCCGGAAGTGGCACACATTGTCAAAAATGCTTTCCGTAAGAGTTGGAGCAATTTGTATCACCTGAGGTACTGGGGATGTCAGTTCCTCTGGCCTTCACCATAACTACTCAGTTTCGGATGCATGAAATAGCATGGTGTTAATTGTCTTCTTTAATTTTTGAATGAATTACTTTAACCATGCAGAAAAAGATACAGAGAAAAACAGATAACTCCAGACACTAGATGATCACATTCTAACCAACTTCTATATAAAGGCAGCTTGTTTATCATGTTGTGATGAAGATTAAATGGAGAGTGCATGCAACAGTGTTGATATGGAGGTCAGCACAGACCTTTCTTTTGCTGCTTTAGTCTTTCTATGTGAATTACTTGCCCCTTGTCCTTCTTAGGAAGACGGAACCAGACATGGTCATATGTGATCCTCCCCGTGGCTGTCTGAGGAGGTACTACTGTGATCTCTGTTAGAGTGAAGAAGAGCTAACCGCAGGTCTTCAGCCTTCTTGCGTTCATATGTTGAAACTCCACCAACTAGGAACTTTACCAGTCCTACCATGGTCCATCAAATGAGGCAGCTTTGTAATTTTCTTTAATGAAAGTATTATAGATAGACCCTAATATCTTCTCATTTGTAATTCCTTTTTTTCTGATTAAAATTCTTAACAAATTATGTGTACACGTGTGTGTCCGTGTGGGTTTGCAAATGCAGCTGCTCAAGGAAGCCAGAAGAGGGTGTTGGACACTCTGGAGCTGGAGTTACAAGCACTTGTGTGCCACACAATGTGGGTGCTGGGAACGGAACCCAGGTTCTCTGCAAGAGCAGTAAGTGCTCTTAATTGCCTAGCAACCTCTCCTTTCCCTTATCAGTAATGCTTTTCCTTCTTTGTTTTATCCTGAATTTTCTATAGTAAAAGATTTTATTTTTTATATAAAACTAATGGTCTTGCCATTAATAATGTATTATATTTGTATTGTCAGATTTAGAATCTCATAGCGCTGGTATTACTTTTTTCCTGAATATTTTTAAAGAAAAAGTAACAGACCTTAAGCAATTTCTGTATCCTTGTTTCAGTTTGCTAATGTGTTTTAACTAAAACTACTTCATAATAATTCTTGATATTTATTAATAGTTTGCACAGTAGGATTAAAATTTTATTATTTAAAAAGGTTTAATTTTTAAAGAAAAGTTATAATAGGCTTTGTGTTTATAAAATATAGTCTAAGATATCATTTTTATTGCTTTTCAAGGTATGAAAAAGTACTCTGGAAATAAAATGAAGATGACATTATATGTTAATTTTACTCAATTTATCAATATTCATTTTTTACTTGAATATTTTGTCACCTCTAACACTTAATGACCTTTCCTTATTATATTTATAAAAGTCAGATATAGAGGCATAAGGTGTGAGATAACCAACAGTTGCAACATGACCCAGGAAAAAGGGGCCTCTGAAGGGACTGGACAGGCCAACAGCATCCCAGGAGTCAGGAAAAGACTGAGCTAAAGATGCATGATTAGGTAAAGGATATACTGAGATAAATAGAAAAGTGTTTTAAAAGACTACTCACATGCACAAGCTCACACACACACAGAGACATGGAGAGAGAGAGAGAGAGAGAGAGAGAGAGAGAGAGAGAGAGAGAGAACTTGAGCTTGGCTAGGTATGGAGATCTCAGAGGAATTGTGGGGGGAATCATAATCAAAATACATTTTACAAAAAAAATTAAATTAAAAAAATTAAAATGACATTTAGTATAAATCCCACAAACTCACAGTGTTAGTTTTCTGTGCCAAGAGAGTAATCTGACTTCCTGGAATCCCCACCCCTGGGGTTTCCCTATATGCAGGGTTAGTTATGGGTGCTATGCAAACATAGATGATATCACTGGCTCCTCTCTTGGCCATCCGCCAGTTCACTCAGTCACTCCCTAGAGCTGTACTGCAGGCCTGGCCTTTTGCCAGCATCGGATCTGGAATCAAGGCATCTGAATTCCATGCTGTCTCCTTTAGCTGACACCTTTTCCGGAGGGTGTGGTAACAGTTGCCCCAGCCACCTTACCACTGATAACGTTTACCTCCTAACAGTGAGTGCACTTGCAGACAAATGCCCATACACCATGTAACCACTGTAAGAAAGCCTAGAAGCCATGGATAAAAGGTGGCAGTAGGGCACAGTGCTTGGTGCCGGTGTCCCATTAGCAGGTAGAAACTTAGTGGGGAGCACAGCCTGTGTCAGGGACATATGATCATATACCGCTCATCTGCTGAATACAGCTCATTTCCTAGGAGACATTTTAAGCCATCTGCTCTAAGAGTTGGTATGTGGGAAGACGAAAAGTCTTTTAAAAAAAATTAATGTGATAAAGCCCCAAATCAAAACTGAGGCAAATGTAGCATTGCTCTTCTATGCTTTAATTTTCTGGAAAACAGCCCCAGGGAGCGAGGATTGCAGCAGACTTGTGAGCCAAGCAAATTCAGGGCCTTTTTAGGGCAGGCCAGGGTGGGATTAGATGTTCCAGGCTGCACTGTCCTCATAAGCCTGCCATGATCTGAAACTTAGATCTTGGTTCTGGGCCAGAATCAGGCTGACCTTCAAAGGTCGGCAGAGAAAGCAGCGACATCTAGACAACTACTAGGCAAATCCCATCTGCCTTTCCAGCCCTTCCTCCTCCTTGCAGATCAAACACTCCAGCTTCTGTCGCCTCTACAACCTGACCCTCGGTGAACCTATAGCTGCTTCTTGATGGGATTTTAGGAGACTGTATACCTTTGTAACATTAGGGAATTAAATGTTAATCACCATGGCTTTGGTGCTCAGTTGAAGACAGTATCCTTCAGGTATCATTACAACAAAAATAACCTGCCCAACTTTCTTAAGGTAGATGTGTGCTATTGAACATTTATTATTTGAAAACCTTTCCTAATTATCCCTACAGAGATAGACCAATGCAAAGATTTTAAGAATGTCCAAATTAGGGAACTATTTGATAAATTAATATATACCTTATACACAGATTTGTAATTTTCGTGTTATCATCCACAGTGTAAGTATGAATTAGTTTTTCATGCTTTGTTCTTTGTTAATTTACTTCAGCCGATCTCTGTGAACATTATGATAAGGATTATATTTGATATTCAGAGGTTATTCTCATTTCCATTATGCAGTTTTATAATTGATGAGTCAAGGTACATTGAACATTTAAAAGCCTGCTCTTGGTTAGTGACACTCATCTATAGATCAGTTCTACTAGGTTGAAAAATAAAACCTGCTAAACTGGGTAACATGGCACCTTTAATCCTAACACTCTAGAAGATGAGATAAAAGGATTTGAATTTAAGGCCAGTCTGTGCTATGTAGTAGAACTTTGTCTCAAAAATCTGAAAGCCCAAACCTTACATTTACGATCATCATTATTATGTGATTATTTTGGGGGAAATATATATTTATTTGCATTTGTATATGTGTGGATGCATGCATGCCAGAGGACAATTGCTGGGAGCCAGTTCTCTCTTCCACATGGGTTCCAGGGATGAAATCAGGTCATCAGGCCTGGTGGCAAATGCCTTTACCCACTAACTGTCTTTTTGGTCACATAATTATTATGTTTTAAATTGTTTGTTTGGGATGTTTGAAATAAAGTCCACTCCACAGTCCAAGCTAGTCTTGAATTTCCTGGATGAAGCAAAGGGCCTACCTCAGCCTCCTCAGAGCTAGGGCTACAGGCATGTTCTACCATGTTTGTTTTTGAAATGATCTTTAAAAGTTTGCTTATTTTTAAACTTAGACACTAGACTTCATAGATTGAGTTGATGTCAGGTTAAATGACTCCCCCAATGAGTACCTCGTTGATCGAAAATAAGTAATTAAGACCATTACCCATACTATAAGAGACCATAAGAACTGTAATATAAAGTGGACTGCCTTCTGGGATATATCTTCGGTTAAACAAGTTACAGAGCTGAAAATGGTGATAGTAAGTACCATCTTTCATACTTGTCTCTAGTTTTAATTATTTCTCCATTTATAGTCTCTACAAGAATTGCCAGATGTCTTAGTTGTAGTTTACTATTGCTGTGAAGAGACACTATGGTCATAGCAGCTCTTCTAAAGGGAACTTTTAATTGTGGTGGCAGTTCACAGTTCAGAGATTCAGTCCATCATTGCAGGGAGCATGGCGGCATGCAGGCAGGCACGGTCCTGAAGAAACAGCGGCAACAGGAAGTTGACTGTCACACTGAATGAAGCTTGAGAAAGACCTCAAAGCCCACCCTCACAGTGACACACTTCCAACAGAAAGTGTGGCCCAGATTAAAGGTGTGCCCTCCAGCCTCAAGGTCTGGATTAAGGGTGTGTGTCAGCTAGCCTCCTCCAACAAGAGCACACTTCCTCCAAAAAGGCCACACCTCCTAACAGTGCCACTTCCTATGAGTTTATGGGGCCAAATACATTCAAACTTCCATACCAGGTGATAATTATGAGTGTTTTCTATATGATCATTCTGTTTTTATCTATCTAGGAAAAAAGATAAATCATTTTTCTCATAACCTGAATATTGTATCTGTATTTGCTTTTTTGAGTCTGTTATTATACTTGTAAAAATTTCAGATCCTCTAAAAGCTCAGGATAAGGATCCAGTTTTTGAGTTACTCCAGCCCTCTAGGGCTTGTTCTAGTGACATCAGCTCTCTTTACAATTCCAGAGATTCCCACACTCTTGCATTGTACAGAAAATGTTCTGAAAATTCTTTGAAAACTTGCTAAAGTGTGTGTGTGTGTGTGTGTGTGTGTGTGTGCAAGTGTATAATGTTGTTTTAAGAGTGGGCTTCATTCTGTAACTTATCCATGGCTGGAACTCACTATGAAGCCCAGGCTGGCCTCGAACTTGTAGAAATCCTCTGGTCTCAAGATCTGAAGTATAGGGATTTCTGGGGTGTGCTAACATCCCTGGCTTTCAAACTTAACAAAATATATTAAATTAAATCCTCTCCTGCTATCTGGAAGTAACTTTTTTTTTTTAATCATGAAAGCTGTCTTAATGGTTTTGCTATTTGAGTAATAACATCATCATAAACCAATTAATTACTCTTAATTAGCTGATTAAAATTTGCTGGCATCAATGAGCTCAATACATTTTACAAGCTTATAATATACTCTTGGTAAGTAATTTGGATAGCAATAGCAGTAAGTTTTTAAAACTGGGGCAGTGTCTGCCAGGCCCCTCTCAGTTAGAAGCAGAGGGGACCTTCTTCCCAGGGGTCCCGCTACAAACTACACCCAGGTGGGGTTTGGAAGCCTCTTAATCTTGCTTTTCCCCTAATCCTGTTGGAAATTCCAGGAACTCTTTTTGCTTCCACTGTCTCCATCTGTGTCGCACTTGCTGTCTGCTGCATTTCTTGTAGCCCTTCTTGGTATATCAGGCTGTGACCAAATACCCCCAAAAGAAGCCACCTAAGTGGGTATCTTAGTATATATTTCTGTTGGTGTGATAAAACACAACAGGAACAATGTATGGAGTCAGGGATTTCTTCCGGCTCATAGTTCCGGGTTCCAAGGCCCTCATGGTGAGGAGCTGAGGGCCTCAGGAGCTTGAAGCAGATGGTTGCACTATGTCTGCGGTCAGGAGAAGAGGCCGTGAGTACATGCAGGTTAGTTCTCGGCTTGCTTTTTTTTGCACTCTTAAAATACGGCCCAGGAGCCGGGCGGAGGTGGCGCATGCCTTTAATCCCAGGACTCAGGAGGCAGAGGCAAGCAGATCTCTGTGAGTTCGAGTCCAGCCTGGTTTACAAGAGCTAGTTCCAGGACAGGCTCTAAAGCTACAGAGAAACCCTGTCTCGAAAAAAAAAAAAAAATACAGCCCAGGATTCCACGCCTAAGGAATGTGTGTCCTCCACACAGGGCAGGCCTTTCTGCATTGATTGGATAATCCCTCCAGGCATGTTCCAGGTCTATCTCACGTCTCTATAACTAGATTTCGTCAAGGTAACAACTCTAACAGCCACAGGGAGGTAAGGTTTATCTGGCTTTACAGCTCTTGTGGGGATGTAATCTATTTTGGTGGGGAAGGCACTGGAGAAGGAGCCTGCTGCCTCAGAGTCACAGGAAGTAGAACTTGAGCCAGAAGTGAGGCAGAGCCATGAACCCTAAGGCCCGCCCTCAGTGATCCATTTCCTTCATTAAGGTTCCACCTCCTGACTGATCTGTCCCTTCCAAAACTTCACCACTGGCAAGAGACCATGTGTTCAAATACATGAGCCTATCAGAGCAAGTTCACACTCAAACCACAGTACTTGGTATGTTGCGCTCCCCTAGAAACATTTTTGTCACATTCTCTAGAAGCCGTATTTACGTATTTCAAAGGAAAACAAAACTCCAGTTCCTTTCTATCTTTATCTTCTTCAGAGACTGTATACACTGGGTACTCCAGGAAGCAGATGCTGAAAGGAGTGGAAAGGCTAAAGGGGTTATGGGTTACGACCTGTGGACGATGTCAGGACTAGGAAGCTCAGACTGCATAGGATTGGAAAGGGTTTGGTCCACCCAATGGAGGGAGTGCAAAGACTGATCACTGGAGATGTCCTTTGGAAAGAGTTGGGCCCTTCACTATGTTCCATGGTCAGTCAGGTTAGACATTTCCCCAAATCTCAGTTTCCTCTCAGAAGCTGAGGCACGTCTGTGCATGGAGCCAACCACTCTGCTTACACTGGGACATCAAGGTCTTTGTTGAAGGAAATCAGAGACACACTTCAGTGGGATCATTAAGGGATTAATTTTTCCACCTCTGAAAGGTTGGAATGTTCTTCTCTTTTGCCTTGTTCAAGTCTTTGCAGCGTGTACTCCTTCACTCTCACTCTGTTTGTTCTTTGATTGTAAAACTTCCACTCCCTAACCCCTTCCAAAACTCAGCAACCCATTACCTTGCCTCTAGCCAATATTCTTGGATATGTTTCCTAAGTGCCCATACTGCTAAACTCAGCTTGCCTTCTCGTCTGCCCCCTCCCCCACTATCCTCACACAGTACCACAGACTAATGTCTCTGCTGGGGATCTTAGCGCAACTGTACACAACACACAGGGATCCTATAATTAGGTTCTTCCTTCTCACATGGCATCTGAAGACTAGTCTTCTAATTTCTGTTTACATGTTAAGGAACACGGCAGGAGAGCATGGTCCCCGGAGTCATGTAGATCAGATCTAAAAGCTAACTCTTTGATTCTATTTGGCCATGCTTAGCATCTCTGGGTCTTTCCCCTAATCTCGTAAATGGAGTTTATACTAGCTCCTCACGACATATTATTTGAAGACTATATGAAGTCTGTAGCTGCATTATTGAGATGTTTCAAATCACTGAAATTTATAATTAAAGATTTTTTTCCTTTGGTAGATGCTGCTAACTATACTCAGGAGATAACCCCATTTGCCACTCAGAACATTTTGACCTAATTCTATAAGGTTTTGGACATTTTGAGTTGTTAAATAATTCCCTTGTGAACTAGTGCAGGACAGATCAGAGGATGTGTGTGCGTGTGTTATGTGTATTTGTATAGTGTGAGTGTATGTGGTGTGTGTGTGGTGTGCGTGTATGTGTAAGTGTATATTATGTGCATATGTTGTGTAGTGTGTGTCCAGTATGTGTGTATAAAGTATGTAATCTGTGTATATATATAGTGTGTGTAGCATGTGCATGTCCAGCATGTGTGTATAATGTATGCAATGTGTGTATGTTTATAGTGTGTGTGTGTGTAACACATGCATATATATGTAGTGTGTGTCCAGTGTGTGTGTATAATGTATGCAATGTTTGTATGTATTTGTGTATAATGTGTGTGTGCATAGTGTATGTATGTGTATAGTGTGTGTATGTGTGTGAGAGAGAGAGAGAGGAGAGAGTGTATGGTGAAGGCATGATTTGTTTTCTTGACCCCCACAATTTTATCCACTCTTGTGTCCTCCATTATCTGAAAAAGATGACGGGAAGGGAGGTTGGACTCCTTAGGAACCATCAAGGCTGCTGTTTCTTTTTGCTGTAAGTGATCTCTCTGCTTTTCATAAGCTCAGTAACACGAGTTGGTAACTACAAGTTCCTGAGACCAAGACACCAGGACAAACAGTTCCAGTAAACATTGATGTCCCTTGACTCTGTTGGCTGAAGCTTGCCTCTTATCCCTTTCAGTAGCCTGGTGCCAGTGTTCTGCAGCTTACCTGCTTTCTCAGTGGACACCACTATTCAGCTTCAGTGCAAAAGCTGAGGTAGAATTCATTTCCTATACTTCCTCATTCCCCAAATGAGGCAATCTGGCTCTCTCGGTGGCCATACACACAGTCACCTCTTCTGTCTTTTCTTCCTCTATTTTGGTAGTGCAGGTAGGAGATATCCACATGGGGAGCTCAGGGAATCACAGCTTAGATGAAAGCTACTATTAACCCGGCCCTGGAGAGTTTGCTAAGTATTTCTCAATAGTGCTTCACCATAATTCCTGAGCTAATTAGTAACCACAAATGGGCAGGAAGAGACTGCAAGTAGTACTTTTCTCCACTTGGACACGTGTACATAGAACAGGATCCACAGCCTATCGGGCCTACAGCAATTAATGTTACCTTTTATCTTCGTGAGACGTAACAGTTTAATGTCTATGCTGTATGTTTGTATTACAAATGTGGGTCACACATGCAGTACTCAAAATAGTAAGCAATTAATCTCTACAACACATCTTCACAATAGTCACTGTTACAGTCCCAAATTGCAATAGGTGAGTGAATTGAGGCACCATCCTGGGTAAGCACCCACTTGTCTTCTAGTTACTATTGGATTGAGGAATTCTGTGTGTCACGAACCAAATTAGATTTTCAAATCCAGTTTGGAAAGTGTTTTCAACTGTTGTTATAACTGTTTGTTATGAAGGGGCATCCGAGTCATCACAACACATACAAAATTGAATAACTCGTTGTTTCTCTTGTGTGGGAAAGGTTGCATATTATAGTCATTGATATGCCCTTGGTACACCAGGATTTTCTAGTTATAGCGACTTTTAGATTTCATCTTATATCTTTTTCTATCTATTGGTAATTTTTTTGAGGAACTCTTTCAATTATTTTTTGTTGGGAGTTTTTCTTATATATTATTTCTCTTGTTTTGATAGACTATATAGTAAATAAATATATATTATAAATAAAAAGCTATTGATATTTTCTACATTATGAGAGTTTATTCTGACATTAAAAACCACCTTTATCCATTATTATATTTTCCTTTAGCTTTCTTGTTACTTGTGCAAACTGACAAGTTTGTGTGCCGCCCTCACCCAGCGCAAACTGGTAAGTTTGAATCAGAAAAAAAGTTTAAGAAAATTCAATTGACTCAACCCAGGAATTCATATCAAATTTATGAATGTAACATTTATTTCTTATTTAAAAGACTTTTTACTTGATATGTATGTGTGTATGTTGGAGTGTATGAATGTATGCCCTCTGTGTGTAGAGTCAGGAAGAGGACATCAGAACTAGAGTTATAAGTGATTATGAGCTGCCCCAGGTTAAGTGTTGGGAATTGAACCCAGGTCGTCTGGAAAACCAGTAAGTGCTCTTAACTGCTGAGCCATCTGTACAACTCCCAATAATGTCTTTATAAAATATTTTATTCTTTGAGAATTTCATATAATGTATTTTGATTATATTTATCCCCCACTCTTCCTCCAACTCCTACCAGATCCACTCAATGTTTTTTTTTTAATTTAAAACCAAGAGTTTTAGTTTTGTATTAAATATATTTTCAGTGTCTACCTACATCTTCTTTTCCTTCCTTCCTAGCTTCTTTCCTTCCTTCTCTCCCTCCCTCCTTTTATTTTTTTTCTTTCCTACAGGACTTCTTTATATAATTCAGGCTTGCCTTAAACTCTTTTATGTTGTAATTCAGGAGCTCTTGCTCCATTGATTTACATCAAATACTGGGTTTACATGTATGAGCTACTATGCTTGGCCAAGATTTAATCATTTATATAAAAATAAACAATTGCATCTATCTCATTAGCATACAAACTTGTTTTCATCTTTAACAAAGAGCCCAAATTCTGGATACTGGATGTGCAGCTCAGGTTGTCCCCATACTCTTGATTCTCCTGCTTCAGCCTCCCTTGTGATTTCTAAAAGAGAGAGAGAGAGAGAGAGGAGGGAGAAAGGGAAAAGGTTGGGAATTAAAGGCATGTACCACCACCACCTGCCCAATTCAGGGATTTTTAAACTACTAACCCCTTTTGTCCAAGAATTTTTTTATTAGATTTTCAAGACAGAGTTTCTCTGTGGGACGGTCCTTACTATCCTGGAACTTACTCTGTAGACCAGACTAACCTCGAACTCACTGAGATCCACCTGCCTCTGCCTCCCAAGGGCTGGGATTAAAGGCCTGCACCACCACCACCCAGCAACAAAGTGTTTTTTTTTGTTTAGTTGTTTTTTGTTTTTTTTTTTTGTTTTTTTTTTTTTTCCGAGACAGGGTTTCTCTGTAGCTTTGGAGCCTGTCCTGTAACTCAATCTGTAGAAGAGGCTGCCCTTGACCTCAGAGATCTGCCTGCCTCTGCCTCCTGAGTGCTGGGATTAAAGGCATGCACCACTACTGCACAGTTATTGTCCAAGAAATTTTTGCACAACCCTGAATTTTCCAAGAAATTTTACACAGCCCTGTATCAGGAAAAGATGAATATACGAATATAGTATTTATAGTATTTTTACTTCAGTTGTTTTTCTTTTTCGTTTTTTGGGGGGGAAGGTTCCAGACAAGGTTTCTCTTTGTAATATCCCTAGCTGTCCTGGAACTCACTTTGTAGACCAGGCTGGCCTAGAAGTCACAGAGATCTTGCTTTCCTCTGCTTCCTGGAGGGCTGGGAGTGCTGGGATTAAAGACCTATGCCACCACACATGGCTTTGATGATTTTCTTTGTGAAACTTTTAATAAATATTTTTAAACCCATCCTTTTCAAGGTTTATAACTAATGTGCTACTTATTTAAATCAGAAAAAGAGCCATCTCATTACCTTTTCATATTTCTGTCACATTCTAGCATCACAATCAGTTGACACGACGGACGCCTCAGGATTTCGGACGCCTCAGGATTTGGAGAACTAACTGCCAGTCTACAGGAAGGAGACCTAGATGTACAACCACAGTCTGATGCCTTCCAACAAATGTGGTGAGTGATGGAATATCCTTCCAAATTTAAACCTCACAAGTTTCAAATAGTAGGTTTTTGAGAAAAATATGTAAATATTTAAATAAATATGAAGCTTTTGTTAGCAACTTCCACAATATGGAAAAGCAGCTCTGGACTCAAAGCCTAAGGGACTTGAGCTCTGGTTTACTTTATTGATATGCTAAATACAGAGCCTGCCTCCTGCTACAGCGGTTAACCAGTATTTATTTTGTATCTACATATTGGAGAGATCATATTGCCAACAAGAAGAATTTAAAGTGGATGCTGCATCCCTCTGTCTTTTCTCAGGATGTCTGCTCCTGAGAAGGGTAGGAACTAAAGTGGAGCAGGGCTCCAAGATGTGGGAGGCAGGGACGACCTCTTTTCTAGTCCCACCGTGATCCATAGTTGGTGCTCTTGGAATGCATGGTGACAATTTAAAATCTGATCTTCATTCTGAGTCAGATAGGGAGCCCCCCCCAACCCCATTTGGCCCCTTAATTTTAACTAGTGGTGATGAGTTGCGGGGACTACGCGCACCTTTTATAATCGTACCCCAGAAAGCGTGTATAGGAAGACAGGGCTTGGGGTCAATTTATGGCTCCTCTCTTTGCTTGTAGGAAACAGGATGCACAAGTCGGGAGGTACCAGAGCGGCCTCAGAGATGACCATCCGCGTGCTGTGGGCGAGAGGTCTCTGCCTCACCAAGCCCGCCCCAGGTCCCGCCTTCAGGCTCCGCCCTAGGGCCCTCTAGCCCCGCCCCGAGGCTCTCCAGGCCCCGCCCCTCCCGGCCCGCCTGGCTAGGGTTCTTGCGGGGCGGAGAGTGCTGAGAGAAGCCGCAGCCGCAGATCCGCTCGGAGCGTCGGAGCCTGGGCGCAGCCGGGGATCGCGCCGCCGTCACCGGGGAGCCGCTCGCTTCCCGGGCCCGGGCCTCAGCGCAAGTCGGCTGGGCCATGGCAGCCGCCGCGCTCCCGGGCCGTCACTGAGCAGCCGTTAAGCCGCCCGCCCGGGTCCGGCCCGCGCCGCCGCGGCCCAGGCTCCGTTCAAGTTTCCGCCCAGAAGCCGAGGCGACCGCGGGCCCCGAGCTCCCGGCTCGCCCGCTCGCCCGCTATGTGGGGCCGTTTCCTGGCCCCGGAGGCTGGCGGCCGGGACAGCCCCGGCGGGTCCCGTAGCTTCCCTGCGGGTAAGGGGGACGGCGGGCGGGTAGGGTGGCGGCCGCCGGGGTGCGTCGGGAGCCCTCGCCCTTGGGCCTGCGACCCCCGCAGGGTGACAACTCGACCCTTCTGGGCCGCTCGGCCGGGCTTTGTTGTCTCTCGTGTGGTGCGTGGCTGCCCCACGCGGGACGCGGGCGGGAAGGTCGCTGCGGTGTCGCCCGCAGCCGCTGGTCCAGGGACGCTGCTGGGGACGTGGTCACCAGCAGCAACCCCGGGGGTTCCGCAGCTCTTAGAAAGCGGGTCGCGCGGCTACCAGCCGCCTCCTGGGTCCCATCAGAACCCAACCACCTCTGAGCTGCGGGGTCAGGGAAACTAGTGGGTTGCGGCTTTGCGTGGGTGGAGGGGACTGTTAGAATCGGACAAGCATTTCATGCCTGCATCACCCAGAAGTTGTGTAGGAGCCATCAGATGAGACTAAATCTTTTAACCTGAAATTGGAAAAGAAGGGTTAGCTTGACCATGGCAACTTATCTAACCATGACAGTCCTTAAGGGCACTTTAATCTTAACTGAGTTTGGATCTCTTTGAAAAGCTGAAAGAGACATAGACTCTCCCCACCTCCAAACACCCAAGAGAAAGGGCCACATACCTGTATGCAAAATTTCTCCTAGAAATTTAGATATTTTGGGGTATCCCTCTTTAGTAACCCTGGTCTACGAAGTGTTTGAACTTGACTTGTGTAACTTAGAGACATTTTTACATGTTTACATTTTTCAAAGCTCTATAGACACATTTGGTAGGGGTCCTTTTGTGATAGTCTGCTTTTTAGGAGATACTAGACAGGCATATTGCTATTGAAGTTTCAAACAATGGAAATCTGTGGTAGTTGAGATTTTAAACGATCTGTTGTGGTCATTCCCAATCATAAAATTATTTTTGTTGCTACTTCATAACTATAATTTTGCTACTGTCATGAATCATAATGTAAATATTTCATATGGAGGCTAAGTGATACATGAGCCCCCTAAGGGGTCGCGGCTCACAGGTTGAGAACCACTGGTTTAGACATGTGTGATATACATACATACATATATACATACATACCAGGTTTGAAATTATTCTTTTACATTTTAGACCCATAATAGTTTTAGAAGTAATGGAGATTGGGCTAGTTGTGAAATTGGTAAAAATATATGCAGGGAATTACTTTCTAAAATATTTGCTGTTTGTCATCAAGAGAGAAGTTCAGAGGTTTCTGATGCTTACCCAGTTGTCGCAGGTTCTGGCATCTAAGTGGCTTTAGTGATGGAGAAGATACTCATTTTCCCTGGGGGCCAGAAAGAGTGGTTTCCACTTATTCATATGTGTCAGGAGCCATCTGTGATGCCTTTGTAACCTAACCTCTAAAACCTTCCTGGTGGTAATGGCCAGTGTTGGAAGTATACCACAGAAGCATCGCGTTCACATCCATTGTTTTCTTCTGAGAAAGCGTCTTAGAATTAGAAGTTAAGTAACTGGAAGACTTCGATGTTATACTGCAGGTTTTAGACTTTTATGATTTTTAGAATACAGAGAAAGAAAATACTTTAAGATTTTCCTCAGATTTAAGGGATTTGGACAGTGTGTATCCTTGTAAACAGAGTTCCGTCTTGTGTTCACAGCAATAAGCCATAAATTGCGACATTTCTTTTCAGTGAGATAATGACAATTTTCAGATTATATACTGACAGTGAATTACTTTTATAGTTAGTGATGATGTAATTATCTTCTCCTGGAGCCAATATACATAGTTAATTATTTAAAATTAATTTTTATGAGTTATTCTGTAAATAAACAAGTATTGGTATCTCTAGCAGATGATCCCAGTGAAAGTCAAGATAAATTATGGGTTGGTTCATGTGTCATGTGGTAAGCTTTTCCCCTAAGAATATGAAGAAAATGTGTGTCTTGGAGGTACTGGATGACAAATACACCTTGGGACTTCTTTGAACATTTTTGGGGTCTATATGAAGATAACAAACAAAATTTCTCTCTCTCTCTCTCTCTCTCTCTCTCTCTCTCTCTCTCTCTCTCTCTCCCTCTCTCTCTCTGTCTATCTGTCTCATGTAGCCCAGGCTTGCCTTTGACATGAAATTGCACTGAAGCCAAGACTGGCTTTGAGCTGCTGATCCTGCCAACAACTCTAGAGTGCTGGGGGATCACAGGCTTGTGACATCTGCCAACCCAATCTTCTGATGGAGTTTATTGGCAATCTGATGGGTTCTGAAACAGTAAATAGATTTTTGATATTAAAAAGACTCTTTGCATGGAAGAAGTGATTTCTGAGCAGATAAGTAACTGATGAAGGGAAAGCAAAGGTAATGAAACGCCAGCTTTCTGCAGTGGAGAGGAAGTGGCTGCTGCTGCATGGGATGGAGAAGCACATGGGAGCAGTAGGCACACTTTAGAAAACACATGTGTTTGTTTTTCCTTCAGGATTTCATTGTGTCCTTTTTTATTCAGTTTCCCAGGTTTATGGCTAACCATGTTCTAAAAAAGCCAAAATGGCCGGGCAGTGGTGGCACATGCCTTTAATCCCAGCACTCAGGAGGCAGAGGCAGGGGGATCTCTGTGAGTTCGAGACCAGCCTGGTCTACAAGAGCTAAGCCACAGAGAAACCCTGTCTCGAAAAAACCAAAAAAAAAAAAAAATTAAAAAAAAGCTAAAATGAAAATTTTCTTACATTTCAACGTAAGATTACATACAGTCCTCCCCCACACGTCAATACAGCTAGAAGGCTACTTTAAAATACATAAGCTGTGTGTCTTTTAGCACTTGAATGTGTTCGAAATCCCTCTTTTTCAGGATGTATACTATCAGAGTTGGTTGAAAGATGGATATATTTTCCTTAGGCTTTTGAAATCTAGAAGCATGCAGTGATATTTTGAGTACTTCCTGTTACAGTGGCTTTGTTCTTTGAAATAGGTCACACACATACACACACAGTTTTATTTTGTTTGAGACGGGGTCTCAAACTTACAGCAAGCCTCCTGCTTCAGCCTCCATGTTCTGAGATTACAGATATGGGTCACCATTCCTAGTTTTATAAGTCATATTTTAAAACTCAATATATCCAATCCTTAAAGTCTTTTGGGGTAGAGGTTGGGTGGTGGTGGCACATGCCTTTAATTCCAGCACTCGGGAGGCAGAGACAGGTGAATCTCTGTGTGTTCGAGGCCAGCCTGGTCTACAAAAGCTAGTTCCAGGAAAGGCTCCAAAGCTTCATAGAGAAACCCTGTTTCGAAAAACCAACCAAAAAAAAATTATGCTTTTAAAACATGCTAAAAACATTACAGTTAACATTTGCACGGTATCACTTGCTCATTGCTTTGAGCTTTAAGTTCACATCTTCATAATCAGTATGTCACTTACAATCTGCTTAGTGATGTCATAATGTAGTGGTCATATCTAGTAAGTGAACAAATGGTGTTTTCTGCTATGGTTCTGAGTTAGCTGGCCCTAAGAGCACTCTGGTAACAATGAAAGGTAACAGCTCTGTCAACTAAGCTCAACTGGACATGTTCTTTCATAGTAGTAGTCATTGGGGGGAGGGGTGAATCACAACTCACAGCATGAGTGATGGCTTTTATGAAAGGAGCTTGATTAGTAATTGGAATTTGATCACTGCTTGACTTGACTGAAACTGGTATATTAATCTGAAGCCAGGAAATAAATGGTGAGTTGAGCTGATGGCACTTATTGTTGTAAAGTTTTACATGTATATTATGAACAGGAAGATGTTAGTTACAGTTTCTCTGTCTATAGGAAATATGTATCCTGAGAAGATAATGAAGACTTGCAGTCTCTTAGAGACAGCTTTATTGAATTATAGCTTAAATAGTTCTCACAAACTGTTCATTAAATAAGAAGGATATGCTCACCCAGGTAACATGTTAGCCCCAACATATTAACTGCTATTACTGCTTTAGGGATTTTAATATTTTATGCTTTAATCTTTAAAAATATTCAGAGGAGAGCAGTTTATTATGGAAGGTCACTAATTAAGAATAGAAATACTGGATATGGTGCTGCCTGCCTATAATCTCAACACTGGAGGGGTAGAGGCAATAGGATTGTAGCTAGATTTACATAGCACGTTCCAGACTGGCCAGGACCACATAGTGAGACCCTGTCTCAGGAAACCCAAAACCAACCAAACCAAAAAAAAAAAAAATCCATGCTCAACCACCACCCATACAAGAAGAATAGGAATGCCTAGCATAATAGTAACAACACCAAATTGCTTTTATACTTATATTTTATTTTGCCTATTTTTATTTAATTGATGTAGTGAATTGTTGTTATCTAGTATGGTGCTTTCCACCTAAGTACTTTTTTTGTTATTAAACATTACCCATATGCCAAACTTTGTACTAGACAGGGTTCTATACTGTTGTAGCATGAAGGTCCTTGCTATAAAGGAGCTTACATTCTCCTGCAGAGGAGATGGACAGTAAGTAATACATAAGAAGCTAGTTCAGCTGGTATTGCAGACCAAGGAAGGAAACCAGCAGAATGACTTTGGGTAGCCTGGTCAGGCAAGGCCTCTCCCAGGAGGCTGTGCTGAGACCCGAAGGTGCTTCACATGAAGAGAGGTATGTGGGCTCCAGGATGGGGCTTGGATGGTTTCAGGATTGTCAGAACCCAAGCAGTCCTGAGCTTAGTGAGCAGAGATGAGGTGTAATGGGGAAGGCCTGATAGTAGTGTAAGACTTTTTAAGGAGTGGGGTTTATTTTATTTTGTTTTTCTGGTTTTTTGAGACAATGTCTCATTATGTATCCTTGGCTAGCCTACTTGTTATGTGAACAGACTAACCTCAGAGATCTGCCTGCCTCTCCTTCCCCAGGATTCAAAGGTACACGCCCCCACTCTGGGCTGGATTTCGTGTGGAAGGAAGAAAGGGTGAAGGACTGTTCATGCTTTTACTTAGTGCTTGAAGCAGATGTTGTTTTGTGTATGGGGACACATAATGAACATCTGTTGGCAGAGGTTTCTGTCCTGCCCATAGTCATTAAGTCCCAAAGAAATCACACAGAGGTCTACATTAATTATAAATTGATTGGCTTAGTAGCTCAGGCTTCTTATTAGCTATTATAACTTATATTAGACCAAAAGTCTTGTCTGTATTAGCCACGTGGCTTGATACCTTTTCGGGCAAGGCAGTCATATCTTCCTTCCTCTGCGGCTGGGTCACGACTACAGACTGAAATTTCTCTCATTGTCCCGCCTCTACTTCCTGCCTGGTTGCCCCGCCTCTACTTCCTGCCTGGCTACAGGCCAATCAGCGTTTATTAAACAAGTATGAGAAACAAATCTTTGTCCCACAGCAAACATCCACTGTTGTTTACGAATCACTAGTTGATTGTGTAGGGGAAGAAATTGTAAAGAGGTAGAGGCAAGAGTAGCAGTAGAAAGCCAGTTTTTATACATTGCTGTTATCTGGTGAGAGATGATTTGGAATTGGGCAGTTAGATGGGGTTGTGAGAGAAGAGAAAGGCTTAGAATATTTGTGTGAAATAAAGCTAATAGGATTTGCAGATAGTTAGGAGGTGGCAAGCATGGGGCAGGAATCAAAGGTAAGTATAATGGCATGTGGTCCCCCTTTTCTGCCATGGGAACTGTTGGAGGTGGGACAAGTATGGGGAATGTCAAGTGTGAAGTCTGAGGACCATTTTAGAGTTTGGGTGAGATGTTAAGTGGAAACATATAGGCCAATGTGGAGATCACTGGATCTGGGGAGATAGGAGTTTCCTGTGTGTAAATGGTATTGGTTATGGGAGCTGGATGGGTCCCATGGAAAGATTGTGGGTGTATATAGAAGAGACAGCAGAGAACTGGACTCTGAGACACCAGTTTTCCTGATCTAGTAGGGAAAGTGTCCAAAGCGATGAAGCAGGAGCAACCAGGGAAGTATAGGAGTAAAACCAGAAGAATGTGGTGTTTGATCATTAAAGTCTCATACATCTAAGAGGTCATATCTGATAGGTCAGAAGAAAATGGCTGAATGCTACTAACCACTGTTAGTGAGGGATTTAAAAAATACCAAAGTGGCAAAAATTGGATAGTTCATTTCACTGCATAAGATTGATAGATAAATGTTCAAATAATGCTGGAGTACTTAAGGTAGAGCCACTGCCTCTTTGGGCTTGCCTGTGACCTCCAGTTTTTTGAGAAGTATCCTGAATTTTCCTAGGACAAAAGAGTTCTTGGAATGGATGCCTTGATTGACTGCTGTTTCTCAGAGCATCTGCCTGGTGTTAACAGTGTTCTCTTCCTTCCTTCCCTCCGTCCCTCCCTCCCTCCATCCCTCCCTCCCTCTGTCCCTCCCTCTCTTCCATCAGCATAGGAGATCCTTCCTTCCTTCCTTCCTTCCTTCCTTCCTTCCTTCCCTCCCTCCCTCCCTCCCTCCCTCTTTTCCTTCTTCCCTTTTTCCCTCACTCCCCTCTCTTTTTCTTCCTACCCCCTTTTTTTCTTTTCATTTTTTAAAAACTTGAATAAGGTTTTGCTATGTAGCTTTTGCTGGCATGGAACTTACTATATAGACTGAACTGGCCTGGAACTCAGTGATCTGCTTGCCTGCCAAGTGCTGGGTTTAAATGTGTGTGCCATCACACAGACTTTGACGTTACTTTTATCTCATGCTTTTATTAACTGTCGTCTGGACAGATATTCTCTTTTGATTTTCCCCTGTGATTTGTTATAAATTTACTAGGTAGTATTAACATATATTTCAGATAGTTGACAAGATTTAAGATCCTTTAAAATGAACCCAGAAACTTCATCCTATGCCTTTATTTACATGGTGGGTATCAACTGAACAAAATTTGTTGATGATAATGCTTAGGTTTTTTTTTTTAAATATTAAAAATGTTGTGTGTAGTAAAAAGCCACTTGTTTGTTTTCCTGGCCGCCCAGACTCCCGAAATAATCACACAGAAGCCATATCATTTAAATCTCTGCTTGGCTAATCACTTAAGTGTATTGCTAGCTAGCTCTTACATCTAGAATTAATCCATCTCCATTATTTTATATTTTATTATGAGGCTTGTAACCTACCTGCAAGGTTTCAACATGTCTGTCTTTGGCGGTAGCTCCATGGCTTCTCTCTGACTCCACCTTCTTCCTCCCAGCATTCAGTTTAGTTTTCCTCGCCTAGCTAAGTTCTGCCCTGCTGTAGGTCCAAAGCAGTTTCTTTATTCATTAATGGTAATCACAGCATGCAGAGGGGAATCCCACATCAGTTGTAGGCTCTCAAATGAACTGCAGCTTTTAGTTATCCTTAGAAGTGGACTATGTGTCCTGTTGAAGTTTCTACCAGTTGGATGCATTGTTTTGTAAAAGTAAAGATCATGTGCCTGTCCGCCTTAAGAATCACACCTGTGGCAGCATTGCACTGGCTCTGAAGAATCACACCTGTAGCAGTGTTGCACTGGCCCTGAAGAATCACACCCGTGGCAGTGCTGTACTGGCTCTGAAGAATCACAACCATGACAGTGCTGCACTGGCTCTGAAGAATCACACCTGTGGCAGTGCTGCCCTGGCTCTGAAGAATCACACCTGTGGCAGTGCTGCACTGGCTCTGAAGAATCACACCTGTGGCAGTGCTGCACTGGCTCTGGAGAAAAATATCTGTGACAGTGCTGCACTGGCTGTGGAGAAAGACACCTGTAGCAGTGTTGCACTGGCCCTGAAGAATCACACCCGTGGCAGTGCTGCACTGGCTCTGAAGAATCACACCTGTGGCAGTGCTGCACTGGCTCTAATGCCCTTCTAAAGTTTTCTTGTCACTGCAGAAACTCCTTAGTTGAATAATATTAAAGAAAGTTTCACTGGAAAGTGAATGCTAAAGTTTGGGGAACTGAAAAATTATAGATATTTATGTTTTCTCAGAATTTAAGTTTTGATTTATTTCTGCATTTAGATTATCCATAGTACTTACTAAGTATTAGAAAATTAGGAAATATTGAGGAATAACTTGCCTACACTTTCAGTGTAGACTACATAGAATAAAGGTAGTGAATGCTAAAGTTTGGGGAACTGAAAAATTATAGATATTTATGTTTTCTCAGAATTTAAGTTTTGATTTATTTCTGCATTTAGATTATCCATAGTACTTACTAAGTATTAGAAAATTAGGAAATATTGAGGAATAACTTGCCTACACTTTCAGTGTAGACTACATAGAATAAAGGTAGCCTTCATAGCACTTTTGTTTGAGCAGTTGTTTAGGAAACTTGATTTTGGTGCTTACTTTCTTATGTAGACAGACATAACTTGCTGTCATAGGAGTGCTTTCTGTAGAGGTGGTGCTGTGCAATGCTGTCTAAGACAAGGGCAAGCCCATGGAGCCCCACTGCTGTGATCCCTTCCACATGGGTGGTTTCATTGACAGCCTCTCAGGGATTTCCAGTTCCTGACAGAAGCAGAGGCTATGAGAAAATGTACATGCTTCTGATTCTGCATAGCTGCCAAATACCTGTTGGAATATGTGTTTTCATATAACCAGATGGTAGTGGTCTTTCTGTCTGTACACTGATATCAACTGCAGGTTGTGTTTTCATAGAAGAGTTAGTCATATCTGTGTTGGTTGGTACCCTAACCTTTTGTTTGCTTCTTGTAAGAAAACTTGATGAGGACTTATTTGTTTGAATTCATAATTTTTTTATGAAAGGCAAACTATTTACTTGTTATCTGATTATTTTTAAATAGAGATATTTTAACAGCCTAGACCAACTTTAAGACTCTAATAATAGAATTGAAAATAAGGAAATTCATAATCATATTTAAAGCATCTGCTTTTGTAGTACCTTTTGTGGTCATGTTTTAAAAATTATTTGCACTACTTAGTTATAAGAAACTTTTAGCCTTTTTATATTTACATTTTATTAATTGTGGTGGTTTGAACTACAATACTCCCTTCCTATAGACTCATAAGAAGTGGCATTATTGGAGGAATAGGTGTGGCCTTGTTGGAGGAAGTATGTCACTGAGGGTGGGCTTTGAGGTTTCAGATGCTCATACCAGGTTCAGAGTGTCTCTTCCTGTGTCTGTGGATGCAGATGTAGAACTCAGGATTCTCCCTCTCTAGTACCATGTCTTCCTGGTACCTCCATACTTCCTACCATGACAACAATGAACTAAACCTCTGAAACTGTAAGCCAGTCCCAATTAAATGATTTCCTTTACAAGTGTTGCCATGGCCATGTTAATAAAAACCCTAAGACATTAATACAAACTTTATTTTAATCAGTTAAATTATTTTTTTTTTTGTTTTATGAGACAGGGTTTTCGTGGAGCTCACTCTGTCTCAAACCTCATGATGTAGCTGAGGCTGCCCTTAAAGTTCTGACCATGCCATCTCCATCTTCTAAGTAGACAATTACAGAAATGTGTCACCCACCGCTCTTGACTTCTAAGTTTCATTTTTAATTGGGAAAATGCATACATATGTCAACATATTTTGACCTAATAGATTCTGCAGAAAGATTTAATCATGCTAATTAACATTCTCAATTTTTTGTAATGATACTGTCAAAAATCAACACTAGCAGATTTTGATATATACATTATTATTAACTCATCACTATGAAGAACAAAAATTCTCCAATGCTAACTTTTCCAGTTTAAATGAAACTTTGTGACTTTAATCAGTATTAACCTTTCTCTGTCCTCTTCCCCCTTCATATTTAGAAAGCCACATCTGCTGGTTACTGATTACTTAGACATTGATCTAAATTTTACATGCAAGAAAGCCAGTTAGCTTTCAGATAATTAGATTTTAATGTAGTTATTTTCTGACTAGCTAATGTGTTTGTATGAACAGACCACTTACTAATTGGATGCTGCTCCTTTATCTTAACTGAGTAAAGACCCATCTTCAAAGACTATTTTGATTCCCATTTTGAAACTGATCTTGTTTTACTCATAGTTCTTTTCTCTGACCTAGAATTTGACCTCCAGTCACAGTTCCTGTCTGTACTGATCTTTTGATCTCTTTGTGATTGGAGGAACACAGCCTCTTAATGATTCTCCCCTCTGCCTGTTTTTTTTTTTTTTGGATAGTTTTAAAGATACTTGTTTTTTATGTATGTGTGTGCAGGTACATGCATGTGAGTTCATGTTTTGGGGAAGGTCAGGGGCATGGGGTTCTCTGGAGTTAGAGAAGACTTTGAGCTGCCTAGTATGGTGGGAAATGAACTTGGGTCTTTTGCAAGAACAGCAAGTGCTTTTAACTCTTAAGCCCTCATAAATATTTTAAAAATATATTTTGCATTAATGTTTTGACAATTTCATATGTGCATATGATATATTTTGATCATATTCACCCCCCCATTTCCTTAACTCCTCCCAGATCCAGTGCCTAGCTCCCCTACTACCTTCCCACACTTCCCTTCCAACTTTGCTTCTCTTTTTTTTCTTTTTAGAAGTAGTTCACTGAGTCCTATTTGTGCTGCCTGTTTGGGTGTAGGGCTCTTCACTGGGTCAGGGTTGACCTGTGAGTATCCACACCCTAAGGAAAACTTACTTTCCCTTCCTATATTAAAAATATTTTTCTATTCTATATCATTTAGTGCTTTTTTGTGTGTGAGAGACATTTTATGTCTTTTGACCTATTTGAGACTGCTTTCTCATAATTCTTAAGAATTTTGACCATCAGCTCAGTAATTTTTAAAAGTACTTTTTAAAAGCTGCTTTGACAAATATTTACTGGTTTTTAAATAGATATATAAATGCATACTAGGTCAAGGGATAGTCGAAATAGCTTGGATTTTAAAATAAACAGAACTTCCTAACAAAATTCTTGTTTTAATCCTTCTTCTAAAGGAAAGGATATTTTTGTAGGTCTAATTGTAAGGTTTTCAAAATTCTAATTTTATTCAGTGAACATTTATTGGATATCCAACTCATAATGACTTCATTTGTTGACACTCTGCCTGAGTGCACAACTCCCAGGCTAGTTGGGGACACCGAGATAAAAAGTTTGTTCTTCACTTTCCAGTTTGAAGTAGAAGAAAGTCATGTGTGAGAGTTAATACTCGCCAGTAAATGCTGTGAGAGAATTTAAAGTGCAGTTTGGAATGAACAAAGCAGTAGTCATTCAACGCTAGTGGAAGAACCGGGAGGAAAGAGCAAGTAAGTCCTTTAAAAAGTTAGAAGAGGGAAGAGTTGGAATTAGAGAATAGGCCCGTCTGTGTGGGGAAGAGGTGAGGTGCCTGGCTGTTGGGCTTGGTTGGGGAGCTGGATGGTGAGGAGGCTGGAGCTGCAGAGTAGGAGCGCGAGAATTCCCAGTCAGAGCTTGAGTTTTCTTGCTGTGCCATCAGGAACCCATAGGTTGTGTCAGCAGGAGCATGACACAGACACTCCTGGCTCTGAAGCTCATTTTGATGTGGAGTGGCTGCGCTGGCAGTTACTCCAGTAGGAGTGGAGCTTCCTGGGATTGATTACTGCTCTCAAGGTGCGAAGTGGTATCTGTGACAGCAGCAGAGGTGCCGTTCAGAAACCATGAAGCGTTCGGGCTGGGGGTGGTTGGCTCTATGGGTTATTCTGGGACCTTGTTCTTGGACCTGTGCAGACCTGAATTTCTGTCACATCAACTGAGGATTTAACGGAGTTGAAAGCTACTGCCTGAAGCTTGGGACAAAGTACTTTTATTTTTAATTTTTACAAAACAATTCAGAGTTTTTAAAATGCTTTTGTGGTGTAAGGATTAGTGCACTTTGACATTTTCCATTTTGCGCTATTTTTTAAAAAATATTATTGTCTAAATTGATTTTAAGACCCATTAATAGCTAACAACTTATATTTTGAAAAATACTGTGGTGGAGGTGGAAGCAGGAGGATTAAAAATTCAAAGAGCTCAAGGCCGTTCTCAGCTGCATAGAAAGTTCCAAGCCATCCTGGTCTAGTAAGGCATCCACTTCCCCTCCAAATATTGTAATTTATTTTTATGATTTGTGCTGCACATCCAGCTTTTAATGAAAACTTGTCTGCTTGCTTTATCATGTGGGATGTTTGTTTTCTATGGCTTAGTGTTGTCATCAGTTGAGGAGTAACGTCTCTGTCACCCTAAGTGCAGTTATAGGTGTGTTTATACTTAGTGGAAGACTTGGGGCAGACCCAGCTGTGCTTCAGACACACTCAGAAAATCACATACAGCCGGAGGCTCTTCTGCTGCTCAGCGTCTTGTGTTTCCTTGGGAGAAATGCTAGTGTTTTGTCTTATCCCCAGGCATTCCCAGGACGTGAAACTAGTATTGGAAAATGAATCATAAAGTCTTCTATTCCAGTGTTTGGGGTCATTAGTTTTTTATATCCTTGGAGCACTGTTTGTCTTTGTGAGAGAGGAGTCAGAATGCCCCAGCGAGCCTCTAGTCTCTGCCTAGCCACTGCTGTGCCCCCAGGTGTGGGTTATATCGGGTTTTGTGTGGCTGCTGGGAACTGAATTAAGGCTCACATGCTACGTAGCTAGTACTTTACTGACTGAATCGTCTCCTCAGTCTCTAATTTTTTCCATCTTTTGTTTTCAGGTTATTTTGTGTGTATTCATGTACAGTTTGTATTTTTTAACAATTTAATGATATATAAGATGTATCTTGATCATGTCCCTCTTCAGTTCTCTCTCCCACTTGTCCCCAGGACTCCCCTGACATGTGCCTCTCTCCCTTTCCTGTCATCTTCCTTTTTGTTTCATAACCCAGTGAGTTCAATTTGTGCTACTTGCCTGCACATGGACAACCAACCAATGGCCACATCCCAAAGAGAAATGTCTTCTCATCTCTCAATAGCATCAACTGCCAACAGCTCCTCAGCTCTCAGTAGGGGTGGAGCCTCATGATCCTCACTCACCCCCACCCATTGCCTATATGCAGAATTATTGGTTGGTCTTCTTGTCTTCTGAAGGTAACTCTAGCTTCTGTGAGCTCGAGACTGCAGTGATGATGCTGTGGCTGGAAACCAGCCTTTCACCAATTCTGTATTTCTAAACACTTGAATTTCAGTAGTTTATGTTACGATATAATCTATTTATCTCAGAAGAGTCCAGTATTTTATTCCCTTTCTAGTATCCTCAGACATTAGCTAAGTAGCCTTTAAATGACTAAGTTATTAGTCTTATTAGTGGTAAGCATTTTAAGAAATAAGACTTTTTTTAAAAAAATAATCTAAGTTAAACTGTAGTAATTCAAAATAAAATAAAAGCGTGGAAGTCAGAGCAGTCACCAGCAGTCTTGATGTCTAGAGAAAATTTTCAGCAGTTTTTGGGTGAGTTTCTTCCTAGTCCCCTATGTTTTCTTCATTTGATGCCACCGTCAGACTGAAGTAAGGACTGGGTCCAGTGGCCTTGAGGAATAGGTACAGAGATTTGTGACTGTGATGTGATGTGGGTTCTGAGTTCAGAGAATTCCCAGACAGGATGAAACCTGAGGTTGTGAATTTCCTTTGTGTCCTATTTAAATTGACGACGTAAGCATTTTAGATCCTTAGCACCAGTATTTTTTTTTTTTAACATTTATTTCCCTATTTCTTGCGTGTGCATCTGTGTGTGTGTGAGCACTCCCAAGCCACGGCAAGTGTGTCAGAGGACGGCGTGTGAGAGCTGGCTCCTTCTACTATGTGGCTCGGGGGACCAACTCGGGGTCAGGTGTGCTGGCAAGCACCTTTCCTTGCTAAACCGTCTGGTCTCCTGCATGAACATTATTTTAATAGTCTAAGTTCTGCTCTTCTTGTCCTTTCTTTAATTGGAAATAGTTTTTAAGGAATTGTTTTCTGTCTGGAGATCCACTTTTCCAGATTTTAGAATTTACACATTCCTATTTACTCTTTCAAAGTGCTTTTTGTTTGTTTTTTGATACTGTTTCTTTGTATACCCCAGGCTGACCTGGAACTTACTAACTTGTCTTCCCATCCTCCTGCTAGGATTATACTATGCCCATGCCAAATTTCAAGTTTCTTTTCTCCTTCCTTCTTTCTCTTCTTCTTCTTCTTCTTTTTTTTTTTTTTGGTTTTTCGATACAGGGTTTTTTCTCTGTAACAGAGAAACAGCCGTGACTGTCCTGGAACTGGCTCTTGTAGACCAGACTGACCTCTAGCAGAGATCCGCCTGCCTCTATCTCCTGAGTGTTGGACTTAAAGGTTTGTGTCACCACCGCCTGGCTCTTTTTTTTTTTTTAACGCACACATTAACACTATCTTTAGGAGTATATGGGAGTATATTGTTCTTTGTTCCAATATCTTGGCTAAGTTGCCTTTTGGATTTCACATTAATTATTTATCATTGAGTCTGGATTTTTTTCAATAATTTCTCCTTAATCTGTATATTTCTTAGATTTATATTTCTCTTTTATCCATTTTTTTACTTTTTTTGAGGGGATGTTGAAGTTTATTTACACGCTTTATAATGATTTTTAGCTAACAGTTGATGACTTCATCCACATCATAGTGGCCTGTTTTTGTGTTTGAATAAAAGTCAGAAGTAGAGCTTAGAAGGCTGGAAATTATGAAGCCATTTCACTGAGCAACCAATTCAGGAGAGGCTCTTCTACACTGAACGCCCCTAATATGTGATGGCTGGACCTAACACAAGAATGGTGCACATGTAGGAGAGACTGCCTTCAAAGCTGGTCTTTCTCTCTTCTGGTGACAGGCTACGTGTGGCTGGAGCTCAGGCAGCTGTCTTCTCGGGCACACATGATGACACTCTGCAGTATATGGTGTCACTGAGCATGCTTATTTGGCAGGGGTACTGAAATTCATTCATGACTTGTGACATTTTAAATTTATAATGGGCTTATCAGGATATAGCCCATTTAAGTCAAGGAACACCTGTATTCTTTTGTGATTGAAAGACAGAAGTTAGTGTTTCTAGAAATGAGGGTGGAATGTTTTAGACCATTTTTTTTCTAGATTTTAAATGTATTTCCTTTGGTATGTGTTAGGGTCTAGGTATTGAGATTGCACTCATTTGCTTTGGAAGTCTGTTGATCAGGTTATATTGAAGTACAATGAGGGAAATTGAGGTTCTGGTCATTATTCTAATAGTTTCCCTAGTCCTCCCAATACTGTATTAGTGTTTTCCAAAGAAGCAGATCTAGAAGGTTATGATTCTAGGAACTATCTTAGAAGCATACTGACAAAGACCCCAGATCTGGTGAATTGGCAAGTTGCTGAGGATGTTGTTCTAGCCTTGGCCAGCAAGCTCAACGCCCAGGAAACCTATAATCCATTTCAAGTCCAAACATAGAAAAAGCCTGTGTTTTAGTTCAGAGGTCATCATGGCTTAAAAAAATCTCTAATTAAGCTTTTTATCTATTCAGGCCTTCAGTGGATTGAATAAAGTCTGCCCACAATGAGGACAAGTCTACCAATGTAAATGTTACCTCAGACCAAAAATACCCTTACAGAAAGGTCTGTCCAGGGCCAGTGAGGTGGCTCATCTGGGAGAGGCACTCCAGCTAAGCCTGGAGACTAGTGTGACTCCCCGGGACCCATATGGTAGGAGAAAGCCACCTCGCAAATTGTCTTCTGTCCTCCACACTGTAGAGTGCACACACACAAGTCTTTCTAAATTGTCTTCTGTACTCCACACTGTAGTGCACACACACGAGTCTTTCTCTCTAAATTGTCTTCTGTCCTCCACACTGTAGAGTGCACACACACGAGTCTTTCTTTCTAAATTGTTTTCTGTCCTCCACACTGTAGTGCACACACACGAGTCTTTCTCTCTAAATTGTCTTCTGTCCTCCACACTGCAGAGTGCACACACACGAGTCTTTCTCTCTAAATTGTCTTCTGTCCTCCACACTGCAGAGTGCACACACACGAGTCTTTCTTTCTAAATTGTCTTCTGTCCTCCACACTGTAGCGTGCACACACACGAGTCTTTCTTTCTAAATTGTCTTCTGTCCTCCACACTGTAGCATGCACACACACGAGTCTTTCTCTCTAAATTGTCTTCTGTCCTCCACACTGTAGTGTGCACACACATGAGTCTTTCTCCCTTTTTCTAAATAAATAAGTGGAATAAAATTTCTTTTTTAAGAAATGTTTGTTCAAGTATATAAGCACCCTATGGCCCAGTGGCACACTCAAGATCACATACAAAATTAACCATGACTCATATTTGACATCGTTCAAGGTGTATCTGCCATATAGTTAAACTGAGATTGCTTTTCTGTGGAAAAAGAAATCTGACTTTTGTGTTTTTCTAATCCTCAAAAAAAGGTCCCCTTAGTAAGGCTTTTAGGAATTACTGTATTGTAAACATCTTGGCTTGCTGTTATATGCTCTAGGCTGGGCAAGCCTTTCTTCCAAATAGAGGAACCAACAGGCTGAATCATTTATTATGAGTCAGTTGAATTTTTGAGACTATTTTACTGTGTTGTTAAAATTTTAGCAAAAGCTAATTGTTTTCTTGCTCTAATTCTGTCATGAGTTTTTTTGTTTTGGGAAAGTACATGAAAATACATTCAGCAGTGAGATTGTAGAATCCAGTGTGAAGTCCTACACTTTAGTATAGCTATTCTAACTGTATAGATGTTCATTGAGATATAGGATAGACTTTGGTTGGGTTAATTTTGGTGTGTGATTTTTTTACTTGAAACTTTTTCTTGGTTTTGCTTTTTTCGAGACAGGATTTCTCTGTATAGATGCTCTGGCTGTCCTGGAACTCACTCTCTAGACCATGCTGACCTCGAACTCACAGAGACCCTCCTGTCTCTGCCTCCCAAATCTTGGAATTAAAGGCGCACCACTGCTTCCTGGCTCTATTTGAAACTTTTAAATGAATTTTTAGTAAACAATTTAGCAAAAGATAATTAAAGAAACAAAAATTCTGTTAAGAGATAAGTTATATTAAGTGGCTCAGTTACAGTAGAAACTTTTTTTTTTCTTAAAAATAATCTTTCATGAGGAGCCTATCCAATCTCTCTTGATCATTCATAGGATTCACCTAGACCCTCCCTGGAATCAGCTCATAGCTAAGGCCTGTGTGTGTGGAATCAGAAGTCTTGGACTGAAATATTCTAGGACAGGCTATTGACATTTGAAGGTGGATTTAGCTTTCTGGGTTGTTTTTGAGAACCTGTCTCAGTGGTCTAGGTGGCCTCCTCATTGTGTGGTTGGAGCTATCTTTGAGCTCTTAGTCTCCCTCCCTGCCTGCACTTCCTGAGTGCTGGGATTACAGGTGTGCCCTAGCACGTTGGGCCAGATAGGATTTGCTTCTTTTTATTTTTTACTTATTTGACATAGGGTCTCACTAGGTATTCCTGGTTGTCTGGGAACTCCCCATGTAGATTAAACTGGCTTTGAACTCAAAGAGATCTGTAAAATCTACCTGCCTCTGCCTCTTGAATACTAGGATTAAAGTTATGTGCTGTCATGATTATGATTTAAATCAGTTAGCAATCCATATTCAAAGTTCAGTAAGTAGAGGTGGAAAACAGCTCAGTGGTCAGAAGGTACAGAATCAGCAGCATTCAGTTGTCATCCTGTGATATGTAGTTTATTTGATGAATTTTGATCTTGTTGGATATTTTTATTTTGGGTAAAAAAATAACCTCTTAAACACTATGTATATTTTCTTACAAGGTTAAAAAAAACCCCTACCTTTGCCTTCTTACAGATACTGCATGTGTGCTAATTTTGTATTTTTTTCCTTTATAGGCTCAGATTATTCATCAGCATGGTTACCTGGTAATGAGTCATTATGGCAGGCCACAACTGTTCCATCTAGCCATCGGAATAACCATATCAGGAGACACAGTATAACTTCTGACAGTGGGGACACTGGCATTGGCACTTCCTGTTCTGACAGTGTGGAAGGTAAGCTAATGGAGAATGGTATGAACTGAGATTATTCAGAAGATGATTCTAAAGGTTATAAAGTAGTGTTTGCATCCAAAAAAGATAATACATGCAGAAGAGATAGGTCCTGGTGTCATTGTTAATGGGTTCTCCGTCTGCCAACTTTCGCCGCCACATTCAGAGAGTCTGGTTTGATCATATGCTCATTCAGTCCCAGTCCAGGTGGATTGGTGCGCTCCCATTAGTTCAGGCACACTGTCTCAGTAGGTGGACCAGCCCCTCACGGAGTGGGGGTGGGCCTTGGACTTCCAACAGGGCAGGGCACCATGCCCTCTTTCAAGGAAGAAGGGGGAGGGAGGAGGGGTTGGGGGGTAGCGGGAGAGGACTGGGAGAAGGGGAAGAAATGTAAAAATTTTATTTCTTTAATTATATTTTTGAATGGGAAAAAATAAAACAAAACAATGTAAACAAAAAAATAAAGTAGTGTTTGTGTTGTTGGTGGTACTCAGTATTGCTACATATAAAACATAAAATCTGTTTATATTACATTTTCCCTGCATTCAGAAAAGGTTTTTATTTTTATTTATGTGTATTCTCAGAGCCGCAGTAAAGTTGATTGAAGATGAAAGTGTTTTTCCATTTATTCCCTGTCCCCCACCCATGCACACCCTTCCCTATTAATGCTGTCTGACCAGAGTAGTACATTCATCATTATGGATGAGCCTGTATTGCCACTTCTTGATGTGTTAGTTACTTTCTGTTGCTGTGATAAGACACCATCCCCAAGACAGCTTCTAAGAGAGAGAGAGCTTCTTTTGGGCTTACAGTTCCAGAGGGTCAGTGTCTGTGAAGAGGGGCAGTGGTAGTGTGTGGTGAACGGCTAGAGCAGGAGCTGATAGTTTACATCTTGAGCCTAAATAGGAGGCAGAAAGTGTACTGGAAAGGGCGCGAATCTTTCGGAACCCCCAGCCCACTCCCAGTGACTCTTCTCTAACCAACACGTACCTCCTAATCCTTTCCAAACATTTCTACCAAGTATGAACCAAGTATTCAAGCATACAAACCCGTGGGACCATTCTCATTTTAATGTGTCGAAATCACAGTCTGACAAGAAATCTTCACTGTTAGCTTGAGAGGAGTTTTGTCTTACATAGGGGACACTCTTTTGAGGGGGCAGATCTTTGAGGGCATTTTCAGTACAGTTTAACTGAGGAAGGAAGACCTGGGTTCTGGAGTCAACAAACAAAAGAAAATGAAAGACAGATGAGATGAGGACTGGCATTCCTCTTTCTCTGCTTCCTTATCCGCCCAGGATACCCCCACAACCACAGCTGTGAGCCACATATGCCACCAAGTCTTCTCTACTTTATGGTTAGGATTTTTTTTTGTTTGTTTTTTGTTTTTCCGAGACAGGGTTTCTCTGTAGCTTTGGAGCCAGTCCTGGAGCTAGCTCTTGTAGATCAGGCTGGCCTCAAACTCACTGAGATCCGCCTGCCTTTGCCTCCTGAGTGCTGGTGTTATTAAATGTCTACTTGTTACAACTTAGAACCTCCTGTAAAGAGAGTCTCAGTTTAGCTAATTGTCTTTATCAGGTTGGTGTATGGATATGTTTGTGAGGGACTAATTTGGTTGTTAATTGCTGTAGGAAGACCTAGCTCACTGTGGGTGGAACCATCCCCCAGGCTGGGCCTTAAATTGTAAAAGAGTAAAGAAAGCTAGCTGGGTGTAAGCACAGCCAAGCAATCAGGCAGCACGAGAATATCTGTTTCTCTCTGCTCTTGACTGGAGATGTGATACAACCAATTGTCTCAAGTTCCTGCCTCACTGATTGCCCTCAATCATGGACTATAAGCCACATGAGCGCTTTCTGCCCTGAAGTGTTTTCTTTTAGGTTAATTTTTCATGGCAACAAAAAAGAAGGTAGGACACCTGCCATTTTGGTGTGATCCTTCCCAATGCATTCTTCCTGTCTTGTTTCTTGTCAGGCATTTGATCACGGCAACGAGAACAGTAGCTAAGACACACCAAATCTATAGTTTAGATTAAGGTTTGCTCAGAATTGTATGCCCTTGGAACTTGGAAGAATTTATAAAAACATGTATGTGCTGTAATGTATCATTCAGAGTAGCTTTAGTGCCTTATGTACCTCCTATCTACTTGTCTCTCCCAATGCATAGCTCCCATCTCTAGTCTTGTGCAAGTTTTGTGCTGAATTCATGGTTATAAGAGCCATGTTATGACTAAAAGATTTTATTTTTATATCAGGAGTGACTATTGGATTTTATCACATGGTTTATCTGTGTGCACTTTGTCATGAGTTTGTTAATGTGGTGGTGGATTTTACTGCCTCGTGTGTCGTTTTCATGTGCTACCAGAGAGCACACATCACCTGACGTCCCAATACCAGAAAACATCCCGTATCATCATGTACTTTAAAAGTATTTATTGCTGAATTCTGTTTGCTTTTACTTTGTTAAGTATATGTGTATATGTGTGGATAAATGTTTTTCTTTCCTTTTTTTTCTATTTTTGCTATCAGGCTTAATACTACCTTTAAAAATGAATTGGTTAGATATTTCTATTTTCTGAAAGACATGGAAAAAGTTGCATAATTTAAAATTATTTTGTTGAGTCTGGAGCTATAGATTACTCTTGGAAATTTTTGAATTGTGCCATTTTCTCAATAGTTACAGAGTTAGTAAAATTTTTCACATTAAATGAGTTGTGATAATTCTTTTAGAGGAAATTTCCTACTGGCTCATTTTGCCTGTCAAGTGTGTATGTGCTCTAGCATTCTCTTACGATCAGTTTGATATCTGTAGGTTTTATGGTGATAGTCCCTACTCTATTTTTTTAAGTTTTAATTTTAGTTTGCCAATTTTACTGATCATATAAAATAACCATATCTTTATTTTTCATTTCAGTGTCAATGATTTCTGATTTTTCTTAATTCCTTTCTGCATATGTTTGGTTTATTTTGTTAGTTTCTTATGGTAGGAAGTTAGATTCTGAGACTTTAAATGCTCCCTCCCTCCCCTTCTCTGTTCTTTCTCCCCTCCCTCCTCTCTTCTTTCTCCCTCCCTCACACCTCCCTCCCTTGCTTCTCCCCCCCCCCCAGCACCACAACACATAGATGAGAAATCAGCCTGTTCCGAGCAAAGATTTATTTCAGCTCACTGTTTGCGTGGCTATTGTCAATGATCAAGTGGCCTGTGCCTATTGGGCTTCTAGTGGGGGGTCACAATGACTGCTAACATGGTAGAACAAAACTGTTCACCTCATGGCCAGGAACTGAAAGATAATTGAAGGAGACCAGGGTCCTATAAGCCTTCTGGAGGGCAGGCATAAAGCTGTCTCTTAGGAACATCCTCTTCCCCGAATTAAAGTTTCTACCACTTTTCAGTAGTACCAAGTTGGGCATCTTGCAAACCTTTACCCATGGGGCTTTGGTATGTTTGAGATGCAAACATTCTTCCCAAAAGTTATGTGTATCTCACACTGTTAAAAATATTTAGTTTAACTGTAAAAGAATCCACTAGATTGCTCAAAGGTCTAAATTCAAAGCTTTTTTCTGTAACCTAGTTGTGAACCCTTAGAAAAAAACAAAAAATAAAGGTTCAACTTCTCTGATATAATAAGAGGCACAAAGCAAATAATTCTTATATCAAAAGGAGAATAGAGGAATGGGAAGAAAGAATTGAACCAGAACAAGACTGGAAGCCAGCGTGGCAAACCTTGAATCTTAAACTTCAATGTTAGGACACATATTAGGGTGTGGGCTCCCAAGGCTAGAGTACCTGCAGACTTACAGCTATATTTATAGCCTGCATGGCCACTCTTGATCTGATTTTGCACATTGCCTGCAGCTTTCTGCAGCAGGTTTTTACATTGCTCTCATCCATTTTCCTAAGGTTTCCATCCTTCGAAGCCTTAGCTTTTATTTTAGGGATTGCTTTTAGGGATTCTGTCTATACCACACACCCCATAGACTGTTCTTTGCTTCAGATTCTTGTGTCCATTTGGCTAAAAGCATCTAGTTGTATGCATGCAGTGCCCAAGTACGTAGCTACATTGAAATGTCTACACTTAAGCTGCGTCATCACCTTTAAACTTGGACACTTAAAAAGAGTCAGGGCATGGACAAAATGTATCTGATTCTTGCTGTGGATAACAGAGTTGCCTATAATCTAGATCGCAGCCATGTCCTCATTGCCACCTGAAACCTCCACAATATAGACTTCGCTGACACATTCTTGTCAGCATTCTGATTGGAGCCCTTTTCTATAATTACTTATTAAACATGACTTTTATGACTTGAAGCTTTCTCTAACCTGATTGTTTTCCTGTGAGCTGGGCATGGCGGCACACACCTATAATATTAGCACTCGGAGGTCGAAGCAGGAAAATTTCCATGAATTTGAGGTCAGCCTGGGCTATATACTAAGACCTTGTCTTGAAAAAAAAAATCCAAGCAGATAAATGGAAATTCTTAACGTAGGATAGTTCCATAGCCTTTCTAAGGTATGAAACACACAGCAAAGATAGAGACCCCTTCCCTAAATACCCGTAGAGCAGAGCCACCTTTCTCTATAGGTGATGGTTTCTGCTACTGTAACAGATACTGAAACTAATAGCTTCACCCAAGACCTCTTGGGCTCATCATTTTAATGAAAGCAGCACAACCTGGGAGGAGTGTGTACAGAGCAGAGCTGTTCATCTCACTGCTGTGAAGTCGGGAAGGGAAGAGGAGCTGGAAAGGTAGGGCAAAGAGGGCTCCATGCCCCATTAACACTTAACAGAACCTCTCAATACTGCCCTCTGGCGACCAAGGCTGTAAAACAGGAGAGTTGGAGACTGGTGAGACTCCAAATGCTGATGGAGGCATTTGCCACTAAGCCCAACCTTAGTTCAATCCTTGGAACACATATGGAGAAGAGAACCGACACCCGTAAGTTGTCCATTGACCTCTACACACTGAGGCATATACACTTCCCTCGACAAACAGCTAAAAATGTGATACTTATGGGGACGTTTAAGATCTAAATTGCAACATCTCCCTCTCAGAAACTGCTTTACCTGTGTTCCATAGAGTTTGAAGTTTGTGTTTTGATCTTTATTCAGCCGAGTGTATGTGTATGTGTAATAGTTTAAATGTTTATTATTTTACATGTGTGCCAGATCCCCTGGAACAGGAGTTAGAATGCTTATGAGCTGCCATGTAAAGGCTAGGAACTGAACTGTGGGTCAGCTGTACTCAGTATGTTCATGTTTTGCGACTTCCTCTGCACTATAGGATTATGTAGAGTGTGTTGATTTATTTAACTCCTTTTTGTTACCTGACTTAATTAGATATTGTTCTTGCCATAGAAAGGAATGGGATATTGGTCCCTTATTTTCATTAGGGAGCTCTCTTTTGATACCCAAAGGATAGAGGGGGGCACTTTCTTACTGCTGGTTGGGTAGGTGTGGAATAAAATCTAGCTTTTCCTGGGTAACTTCACTGACCCCAGTGTGGATTGCTTCTTACCATCTGGAGGTGATGGATGTTCAGAGTCTCTATGGGGTAGTTCTCCTCTGCCACTGTGTGTGTGTGTGCACCCACATGTGCACGCGCAGGGGGCATATATCCACACATGGATGGGGATGAGGCTCCTGTCTCTGTGTGTGGCCTTCTTTGATGTCACTGTTGTAAGGCTCTTGGATGCTTTAATTACATCTTGGAAAGATTGGAAACTTAGGTTTCTCACTTGGTGTTAGTTGGTGAGGACGCAGGTTTGACTACACTGTTTTCTGTACTGTTTGTTAGTGAAAGGGAGTTACGACGTAGACTCTGTCTCCTTGGTGTATTCTTCTTTGTTCTTGGGCTGAGAGGAATGAGCTTTTATGGCTTTTTTTTTTTTTTGGACAGTTCCTCTTTGTCATTTTAGAATTCTGGCTTTGCTGTTCCTAAGTCTTAGAGCTGTGAGAAAAAAAGAAAGCTTAAAGAATGACCTATTTCCTTGCCCCCTGTTTCCAAGGTCCCTGGATGATCTGCCTTCTTTTGCTAACCCTTCTGGTCTTGTGTTTGTTTTATGTGTAATATTCAGTACTTTTAGCTGTATCTAGACAGCAGTATTGGGAAAGTATTTTTTTTCTCCTTTCACTGCTTTTTTTGGTAAATCATATTTAAATATTACTAGCTCTCATAACTTGGCTATCAATCCATAGGATATTGATTTCATTGTCAGTTTGCATAAGAATATTTCTAACTTTAAACTTTGTAATACTTCTTAAAGTTAGAAAATAAAAGATATACAGAGTAAAATTTTAAAATAAAACTGATAATATTGATAACACTTAAAGAGGTCCTACAAATATAGGTAATGGCTACAGGTTGGCATTGATATATGAAATTTTATATATTTAGTACTTTAACACAGGTAAAAAATATAAGAAATCTATTTAATGAATTGAAGATGAGCAATAGCATTGAAAAGGTGATCAGATTTAGTCATAGTGAAATGAATGTCAGATAAGATGTTGATTCTCACCAATGAAATTGACCCTCCTTCTTCTAAAATGCACAGTGATAGCAGATCTGAGCAGAGTTGAAAACTGTTAGTCTTTAGAGAGGAAGCTTGGCAGTGATGACATCTGTATTGTTCTTCCTATATTCTAGGCACAGTAGTCATTGTTCTTCCCATCTTTCAGACACAGAAAGTGAGATGCCAAGTGGTTAGATAACTTGCCCATAAGTAAGTGAGGCTGGGGGTGTGGTAGTGAAGTGCTTAGGGATCATGTACAAGGCCCTGAATTCCATCTTCAACACCAGGAAACCAACCAAATTACCAACAAGAAAATCAAAAACAAAACCACCTACTAGAAAGCAAATCATAGGTAATATGTCCATATTCTCATTCAGCATAGGCTTGTGTACGTGGAACCATATACTATTTACAAGAATAGTTACGGTAAGCCAGGCAGTGGTGGCGCACGCCTTTAATCCCAGCACTTGGGAGGCAGAGACAGGTGGATCTCTGTGAGTTCAAGGCCACCCTGGTCTATGAACTATTTCCAGGACAGCTAGGGCTGTTACATAGAGAAATCCTGTCTCAAAATAAAAGAATAGTTACTATAACACTGAAAAGTATGAAAAATACAAAAAGGAAAATGGTTAAATATTTCTCTAAATATCCATTTTCATTAATTATGTGTGTATATGTACACACATACCTATATATTTCTATACCTTACAAGAAGAAATTCAAGCAAGTTTTCAGGTGAAGATGACTTCTTTATTGCCCTGTGAACCTCTGCTAAAGCAAATGACTTCTTTATTGCCCTGTGAACCTCTGCTAAAGCTTAGATAAAAGACAAAAAGCTATATGAAGATAATAACAAAAAACTTACATTAAAATTACAGGAATTATCAGATTAATAACTTCAGCAATTGCTAGCATCTGGGCATGGTGGCCCATACCTTTAATCCCAGTACTTGGGAGACAGAGGCTGGCAGACATCTGTGAGTTCAAGGCTATCCAGGGCTACATAGTGAAGCCTTGTCCCCCATCCCATTGTTAAAATTGTTAGCAGGCCCCAAGTAGCTAGACCCAAATTAGCATCACAAAAATTTAGATGACCCTAAGGGTCTGCAGGAAGGCATGAGTGTATAGTTCCAGATTTGCAAGGCTTCTGTCATACTCCCCATCTAGAGTCTATTCCTTGGATGCAAAGCAGAAGGGAGGGTTCACCTTTATCTCCTTGAAGATTTTGAGACTGTCTGAAACCAGGATGTTGGAAAACCCTTTCCTCTGAAGGCCTTAGGCAAAAGGCATGGCTTTTTCTGGCAACCCATTGCACAATATTTCCTGATATTTGTCTCCTTTTCATGTCCCCTTTGTCTTCAGATGTTTCTTTCTTTGCCTTATAAGGAAAATGATGTTTGAAAATACCAGTCAATGGTGTTTGCTCCTGCATAATTCTATGTGACTGTTATCTTAATTTTGATTCCATCTGCAAGGTAATATTCAAATGAACTCATATCATATTTACTGGTGTGTGTGTGTGTGTGTGTGTGTGTGTGTGAGAGAGAGAGAGAGAGAGAGAGAGAGAGAGAGAGAGGAGAGAATGATTTTAGTGTATTATTTAAGTATGATATGACACATTAACAGATACAGTTCACTCTCTAACAGTGCATACAGTTTGTGAGGTTAAAGGAAAGTCATAGAAAGTGCTGGAGAGTAGCCTGAACTAAACTGAATTTAAAAATGAATCAGGGGAGCTGTGCTCAAAGCTTTGAACAATGTTTTTGGTTATTTCCATGAACCAACTTTAAAAGTTATTAATAAACATAATAATGTGGCAAAAATAACGGATGGGGAATTTGAAAGTTGCAGACTGTATGCTCTGTTTTCTTTTTTTTGCTTTAAGAAGCTTGTTCTCTTCCTTGACCTTAGAGTTACTGTGTAATTCCTTTTCAAATAATTACCTGATCTGGGGAAAAATTCTGTAGCTTTTGAAGTTTTGACTTAAAAGCTCAATAATTCTATAGTGAATTACTTAAGCTCAAAAGATTATTGCATTAATCAGGAAACTCTAGAGCTCCCCACTGTAAGCCTTTTCTCAGTTTACCCAAGAGGACTTTAAAAATATCTCCTGTGTATCTGTTCCAAGACCTGTGGAGACTAGGTGCTGTCCTTTTCATGACAATGACCAGCATCCTTCACTGAGAAGACTGTAGTTTCATAATTCACCAAAGCTCTTGGATTTGTCTGCACATTATATAATAACTTTTTTCTAAGGCTCTTTAAAGTTTTTTATTTTTATTCTGTAAATTAATTTGAAGCAAATTTGCATTAGTATAGTAGCAAATCATATTTTTTCTCATCAAATAATCACATGGAACAGAAGCTCCTGTGATCTTTGAGGAACAAATAGAATATTCTACAAAATATTTTAATATGCTGTCTTCAGGCCTTTTGTTGATGTTATATCCAAATAATACTATACCATGTTTTATAATCCAGACATTTAACTTATTACAGTTTTAGTTTGGGCTTGATATATTCCAGTCATTATTTCTCTTTGTTAGACATTTAAGGTTGAAGATTATCTATACACTAAATGCCAGTTTAATTTTTGACTATAGACAAAAATATATAAATGTTTTTATTTTGATTCTATAGTATTTTGCTTTAATACTACATGTATAAGATCAGTTAACAAAGATTAAACTGTCTCAAACAAATTACCTAGCTTCTGATAATATCATTTCAGGCAGTTCATTTATCTGTGAAAACAGCAACCACAACAACAACAACAAAACCCCCTTTGGCATACTGTAGTGAACTATGTTTAGTAGTCTGTGTTGGGTTATTTTTTTAAGCATAGTTAAAGAAAGGTAAAGTTAGAGTGAAGTTTTCTCTTTTGAAAATATGCTACTGCTAATTTTCTTTGGGGATGATAATTTTATCTGATTAATTTCATTTATCTTAAATAAGCGGTCAAATAAAATTAGCTGCTTAATCATATCTTCATTAGTTGGTTTACTAATAATAGGCCATTTAATACTTGATATGTTTAGCTCATTCTGTATATTTGTATTAGAGGAGTCACTTGCTAGGTTGTTTACATCTTAGGGAAAAAAACTAGGACTCTCTAAGGTAAGGGTTTGTTAGTCATTTATCTCTTAGCCATTGCTTAGTGTCTCCTGTGTGTTAGACATAGGTAGTGTTAGAAAGGAAGCAGCTATTTCTCCTTGTTGTATACGTACCATCCAGTGGAGAGGACAGCAAGTGCTGTACAATGAGTGCAGTCTGGCAAGTGAAGTATGCTGGGAGGTAAGGATGGACACTGGGCAGTGGGGTGCAGAGGTGGAGTATGTTTATGTCTTGTGGATTACCCACTCACAGACAGAGTCCAAGAAGGCAGTTGGTGCTGGCTGGGCAGGTTTAGAGGAGTGCAGTCTGGGTGGAGAGATGAGCATGGTCAGAGTCTGCGAGAAAGACAGTGCTATGGCTTATGTGCTAATATGAAGGACAAATCACAGAAAAGCTAAATTGATGTCAAGGGACTGCTTGTTGTATTTGAGTAGGAGTTGATGGTAACTTAATAACAAGGAGAGAGAGACAGGAGAAGAAGAAGACAAGATCACTCAGGAGATAAAAACCATACCTTTTTCCTCTCCCTCCTGTATTTTGGACAAGGTCTCATGTATCCCGGGCTTGCCTTGAACACAATACGTAGCCAGGGGGTTGCAGGCATGCGTCATCATCAGGACTTATAAGTTTGAGATATGACAACATTCGTGGTCTAACATGAGTAGAAATGTCAGTGCCATACACCTGTGTCAGTACTCAGAAACCTGAGGCAGGAGGATTGTGAGATTCAGACCAGAATGGGCTACATAGAAAATTTAAATAAGTGTCATCTGTATAATAGCTAGACCCTGTCTTAAAACCAATCAAACAGAAAACCTTTACATTTTTGCAGTATGACATAATTCATATAAACTGTGAAATCCTGAGGTAAAATTCAGCCATCTTACTTTAGAGCAGTTTAGTATTGTGCCTAGAGGTTGCAGTTTTCCAGGTGGTGGAGCTGACATTGCCCACCTTGCACTCCAAAGCCTTAATGCTGAAAGGCCTGTTAGAAAGCGATCTTGGCGGGGGTGGGGTTGGGTGAGGGGTGGGGGTGGGGGGATGGGGGATGGGGGTGGGTGAAAACTGGTGGCCTCATGTGGGGCGAGTACAGATACACCATGCAGGCAAAGCTTGAGTGATGAAGTAGTTGAGAGAAGGGGAAAGAATTAGGACAGAGAGAGGTGAGTGTGTGTGGGGAGACCTGCTTGCCTTTTCAGGAGAACAGCAGGAAGAGAGTGGGGATGGGGTAGAGCTTGTCTCTTAAAGGGACCTTTTGGACCTGCGTACAGACTATGTAGTGATTTAGCACCCTGGGCTGGCCAGGGTACTGCCTGAGTGCATCCTGCCAGCTGACAGGGGCCAGCATAATGCCTGAATCCTAACAGGTGAGCTTGGAAGCTTCAGAACTGGAGTCATGCCCAGGTGATGGGTGTTTTCATGAATTGAGCAGTAGAGTGCTTATTTAAAAGTGGTATTTCTGAGTTGCCTCTCTACCAGGGATGATCATATTCTACTGGTGTAGGGTAGCATATTCCAGGTAACTTTTTTGCATGCTAAGTTTTGAGAATTTCTAATAAGGAACTTCTAGGAGTAACTTCTGTCCTTAAGATCATATTCTAGAAACACTATCTGTTGGTTGTATTCAGATTTATACTAATAAATACACCTGTGAACTCAGCACTTGGAGAAAAAGGTAGGAAGATCAGAAGTTCAAGATCATCCTTGTTTACATACCTAGTTCAGTGCTATCCTGGGCTCCATGAGACACTGTCTTAAACAGACAAGAGATGTTAAAAAAAAGTCATCTGATGAAGTGGCTTTTATCACCAATTATTTGCGACTCAAGGCAAATAGGGAAGTAGCACATTGTTAGCCCCAGACAGCAGCCAAGGCTGGTGATTAGTGATAAGTTTTGAATCCCCGATTATTGAATATCTGCTTATTACTGATGTAATAAGCCAATCAAACCCTCTTAACGTGGCAAGCATGGTTACCAGATCTTAAGTAGCCTATAGGTGTGATCTTGAGCAGACCCAAGGAGGGGCTAACTTTTGGCAGACTTTCTCAGGGGCATAGTTTGAAGAGGGATACTCCAGGGTAGGGACTGCTGCTTGGCATGCTGAGGGTAGGGTTTGGAATGTGAGGAGTGAGACATGAGTGTGGAATAGGACCCCAAACTAGAGATTAATATGAGTATGTTTTCAAAAAACTTTCATCCTTTTATACACTTAATAATTTAAGTATATATAGAAAGTCGTGTTTTGACAAATAGTGGGTGACTGTAATATTTCACTGTCACCAAAGCAGGTCATCCAGACCAAAAATAGAGGAACATTGCAGTTGTATGAATACCAAACACAGTTGGATACAATGAAGGCAGTGCTAAGTGGGAAATTTGTAGCTCTGAGGGCCTACACTCCAAAATCAGAGAGCTCAAATAAGTAACTTAAAGATGTAGCTTAAAGCCTTGGAAAAACAAAACCAAAAGGAGAATATGGAAAGAAGTATAGAAATTAATGAGATACACTAAAAATATTAAAAAGAATCTATTAATTGACCAGTTCCTAGTGAAATTAACCACAAGACTACAAAGCCTATATGCAAACCTCCCATAACATGGTAAATAGCCAAAAACTTGAAGCATTCCCACTAAGATTAGGGACAAGACAGGAGTGCTCACTCTACCCACCCTTAAGACAAGCAGAGGAAATTAAAGGGGTATAGATAGGAAAGGACTATATATGTCTCTATTCATACAAAACCTTAAAATTCAGGAAAACTAGAGCTGAGAAACACACCCAGTAAAGTAGCAGGTTACAAAATTAACATACACAATGAATATCCTTTTTGTTTATCAATGGTAAACATATCAAGAAATCAGGAAAAGTCTTATTCACAGTAGCCTTAAAACCATCTAATCAATCAATCCCCAAATCTTTGAATAAACCTACCCAAGGAAGTGGAGACCTCTCCATCAGATGAATGGAGAGTAAAAATGTGCACATACACAACAGGATTTTATGCAACTGCTGTAGAGAAAGGTAAATGGTGCAATTTGCAGGAAAATGGGTGGAGCCGAAAAGTATATTAAGTAAGATAGCCAAAGTAATAAAGAGAAACAGTGCATATTCTATGTCATATGTAGATCTCAGCTACTAATTCACATACATTTGTGCTCCTGTCGGCCTGTCTGTCTGTAATTACATGAGAGTGTGTAGCATCCAAGAAGGTGACATTTAAGAGGCAAGGAAAAGATGGGTGTGATATTAAGGGGATGGTAGTGGATAGTAGAATACATACCATATGAAAATGGAAGGGGAAATGAATACTGGGGAGGGGGAAAGGTAAAAACAGAAGGAGAACATGAAGATGGGGGAAGAAGAGGAGGTGATGATGTTAGGTCAACTACTGGGTATATGCACAAGCAGAAAAAAAAAACCTGATAACACATAATGGTACCCCTGGAAACCATAAGCTATTCAACAAAAGTCTTCGTAGTTGGGTGGGCTCAAATGGTTGATCTAGAAGGCCACTTAGGTCTCCAGAAAGATAGTTATTTACTTACTGTTGGTAACTTCTCCATGCTGATGAAACCATTCCTAAAGAGACTTCCTGTGCTTTGCTCTCAGGATGCAGAGAAATGGAGCTGGAATGGGGCTGGAAGCCCCTTCCACTTAGCTCACTGCTGCTAGAGGGAGCTAGGCAGGCTGTGGGGGAAAGTTGTCGTCAAAGTCCCCATTGATACAGACCCCAGGTGATACATTGTAGTTGGCTTTTATCACTCTTTGGGGGCCTGCCACCCAGCTCCCAAATGAATACATGGAGACTTATTCTTTCTTATGGATTCCCAGAAATTAGCTTGACTCGTTTCCAGCCAGCTTTTCTAAGTTAAATTATCCCAATTCTGTCTAACTTCATTTTGCCTCTGGGTTTTTACCTTTCTTTATTATATATATCTTTCTTTCCTTCTTATTTTGTGGCTGGCTGTGTGACAGGGTGACTGGCCCTGGCGTCCTCTCCTCTTTTTCCTTTTCTCACCTCTTCTTTTTCTCCCGAGCCTAGAGTTCTCCTCCTATTTATTTGCTCTGCCTGGCAGCCCTGTCTATCCCCACCTGCCTAGTTCAGTTTTTTTTTTTTTTGCCAATCAGGTATTTTAGGCAGTCAAGGTAACAGCACTTTAGAGATACAACATAAAAGAATACAAGATATCTTTGCATCATTAAACAAATATTTTATAGCATAAATGAATGTAACACATCTTAAACTAATATTCCACAACACTACACTACTAGCTGGCCAGGCAAAATGTGCCCATGGGTCCAATAGTGGCAAGTAAGCCATGGGGGGACCATGGATTAGACCTGCCCCATTCCATATTTACTACTAACAACTTGGTATAATGCCTTTGGCTAGGGAGCGTCATAGGCCCTAGAGAGGAAGTTACTGCTATTTCCCTGCTAAGTGGACATGATGTGTTCATCAAATTTCTAAGTGTTGTGTTTGTACCCATAGGAAAGTGCTACTGTCAGCTTTGGTCAGAGAAGTTTCCCTTTGTTTGCAGTGGGTAGCAATAACTGCAGAGACATAGAACTGGTCAAATTGCTGAGAATCAGGATCTGCTGAATGCTCAGCCAGTAATGGAAGTTCTATATCACCCACTTCAAGGCTCAGGGAATATTGCAGAAGATGGGTGGAAAGAATGTAAGAGCCAGAGAAAGGAGTGGAATGAATTGGAACACTCCTCGGAATGACATTCCCTTTGCACTCTTGATCTCATAGCAATTGGAATTCTTAGCACAAGACCTGAGCAAGATTGGGCCTGCCAACATTGTGTCATGTGGGGATAGGATGAAGAAGGACGACCCATGGACATCCCATGCCCTGTCCCTGTAGGCAGATAATGATAGCTAAGGGACTAGGTCTCCATGAGACCCCACTGCTTTCTGAGGATCTGTGGCCAGTTAGTGGTCCATTATGGGACGGAGAAACATTTTCTTCAGTGGGTAGCACTGATGAAGAGTGTGTGCTCTGTAAATCATCCCTCTCCCGGGACCCTGTAGCAGCCCTAAGGAAACTGCTTATGAAGAGTAAACAAATGTAGGCACAGCAGTAGAATGTAGATGGACGTTTCTGTCCTGCCTGGTACCACAGTTGTCCAGTCCCAAAGAAACACACAGAGGCTTATATTAATTATAAACTGATTGGCCTATTAGCTCAGACTTTTTATTAACTAGATCAGGCTTTTCATTAACTAGATCTTACAACTTAAATTAACCCGTAATTCTTATCTGTGTTTAGCCATGTGGCTTGGTACCTTTTCCTCAGTGCAGCATTTTCATCTTGCTTCCTCTGCATCTGAGTGGCGATTGTAGACTGAGCCTTTCCTCTTCCCAGAACTCTCCTACTCTGGTCACCTCGCCTATATTTTCTGCCCGGCTATTGGCTAATCAGAGCTTTATTCAACCAATATAAGTAACAAATCTTTCCAGGGTACAAGATCATTATCCCACAGCAGTAGACGATGACTATGGAGGGGATCACTGGAAGCAGATGGGGAACAGAGGAGAGAAATGGATGTAGGGATGGTGTTTGAAAGTATGTTGAATTATTTCTGATAATCTTAGAGGGATAACAGTCCTAGCAATTGCCTCATCTTGAGGAAACTGAGAAATAAATACTGGGAAGCTACATTCAGATTTTTACTTTGACATCTTGCATTTTACATTATATCTTGTGTTTTTAACCTGTTAGTTGAAACTGACTTGGCAATCTTTTCTCATTCCAGATCACTCAACGTCAAGTGGCACACTATCTTTTAAACCTAGTCGATCATTGGTTACTCTTCCCACTGCCCATGTGATGCCATCTAACTCCAGTGCTTCAATTTCCAAACACAGGGAATCTCTAGCATCAGATGGCTCTAAATGGAGTACAAGCCTCATGCACACATTGGGAGACCACAGAAGACGGGAGCAGGACTCTTCACTAGACATGAAGGACTTCAGGCCCCTACGGAAATGGTCATCTTTGTCCAAACTTACTGCCCCGGATAACTGCAACCAGAGTGGCATTGTATACACAGACGAGTTGAAGAATGAGCTGCAAAAGACAGGGAAGGGCAAGGCTTTCCCATCCCACGTAAGGACCTTTGGGCCTAGTTGCTTACATGACAGTATGGAGATGCTTAAGCTAGAAGACAAGGAAATAAATAAAACGCGGTCATCAACTCTGGATTGCAAGTATAAATTTGAGAGCTACAACAAAGAGGACATCAGAGCCGCCGCCTCTGCTCTCAGGAGACAGACCTTAGACATGACTTACAGTGCCTTACCTGAGAGCAAGCCCATTGTGACAGGTTCAGAGGCTTTTGAGTCTCCAAAGTATTTAATGCTTGGCCAGCAGGCAGTAGGTGGAGTTCCCATTCAACCTTCTGTGAGGACTCAGATGTGGCTTACAGAACAGTTACGGACAAACCCATTGGAAGGCAGAACTACAGAGGATTCTTACAGCTTAGCTCCTTGGCAACAGCCACCAATAGAAGAGTTTCATCAAGGAAGTGAAACACCAATGCAGGTAAGGCTCAAAACCTAGTGTTTGCTTCCCTCCAGTGGATATTTTGTTTACTGCAGAAAGTATATGACTGCCTACACCACACGTTCCTTTCTCCATCTCTCACAAGTTAATAAACATAAGTGATATAAATTTTATATACTGTGTTGATAAGAAAAACAAATTTATTTGAGATAAATTAACATAAGAACCGTAAACATTGTTCTTAAGTTGGCCTTGACTTTCTCATTTGTTAAGTAGGCATAAAATAAATTCATTATTTTATGGAGGCCTCCCCCATCTTGTGTTTGTATTAGAAAATCTTGATTTTTACGTTATTTGGAAAAAGTACCTCTCTCAGACCTTTACAACACAAAACTCTTTATAACTAGAACATTTGATAGCCGGTAGTGTATAATTGATTTCAAATATCACCTAAGTCAAATATTCATTTGAGTATAGGTGGTTCTGATTGCATTTTACAGATAAACTTTTTACCACTAAAACTGTAAAAGGCAATATTAGATGTTAAAAAATTAGTTTGTTTTTAGTATCCTGTAAATTAAGATAATTTACTTCATTGTGAGAAATATTTGAGTGGTCATTATCTTCAAAGTTTTATTCCTTACAACTTACTCTATGTATGATGATTAAACAGAATAAGCTCGCAGTTATAGAACGGGCTTTTTGTTCCTCGTTTTAATGAGCTACACTGTTCTAGACTCCCGATCACATCAGATTGTAATTCTATTAAGGACAGAATGAAAAACAACTAGAACTTGTTTTACTGAGGAAAAACCTTGTAAATTGATGGTTAACATCTTGAGGTTGATGTAGTAGTGAGCAATATGTTGAAAGACATGGGACTTTTCAACTGCAGTTCACTGTCTGTACAGCCAGCTATAGAACCTGTGTACTCTCGCATAGATAATTGCTCAGACCATTTATTAGTGGTTCTCAACCTAGGGGTCTTGACCCCCAACAAACCCCTATCTCCAAAATATTTACACTTTGATTCATAACAGTAGCAAAAGTACAGTTATGAAGTAGCAACAAAAATAATTTTAGGGTTGGGGGATAACCACAATATGAGGAACTGTATTAAAGGGTCACAACATTAGGAAGGTTGAGAACCCTGGTTTAGATGATTATGTCATTCATTATATATATATATATATATATATATATATGTATATATATTCATTATATATGTAGTGTGTGTGTGTGTGTGTGTGTGTGTGTGTGTGTGTGTGTGTGTGTGATGGGAATCTCTAGCCCTCACTGAAGAGAACTCTGTTAACATGGACTCCTTTTGACAACTCTTTAAATAACTTTTGAACCCAAACATCTCCTTTTATGCCATGCATTCAGTTTGAATCAGCATCCAGTTAGAAACCAAAGTGAATATTGGTGCTTTATATCCTTGCAGTCTTTGTGGAAAGTGTGTCTAATTACACTTTCTCTTCCTTAGTAATTGCTGTATTGGTAGCATATCTTGAACTGGGCTTAAAATTAGGAGATTACAAAGTAGAGGTCCAAATAGTTTATATTTTGCCAACTTATGTTATTACGTTTTGGTGACTATATTTTCCAACATAGTTTTCTGCTCCTATTCTTTTAGTAGTTATTGAAAGATATTTAAAATTTTTTTTTTTTCAAGACAGGGTTTCTCTGTAGCTTTGGAGCCTGTCCTGGAACTAGCTCTTGTAGACCAGGTTGGTCTCGAACTCACAGAGATCCACCTGCCTCTGCCTCCCGAGTGCTGGGATTAAAGGCATGCGCCACCACTGCCCTGCAAGATATTTAAAAATTTAAAAAGGGATATTGAAAACATTCAGTAAAAATTATAGTGTTGCTAGTTCTACTAAACTTAGTAAAGCAAATGCTAATTCTCTGGGCAATAGAGGAAGACAGCTAAATCTTATTACAGATTATATACAGAATAAAAGTTCACATTTAAGTATAATGGAAGAATTAGCGTTTGGAGAGAGAGGGTTCAGAATTTAAAAAATTATAATGCTTGAAATAATAATTTTTCTTGTTATTGGAAATCTGATTGGAATAGGAGAAATTCTATAAAACCAAGGATATCTATGTCAGTGTCAAATTCAGGTGAGATTCTGCTTTATTAGCAATTATCAGAGTCACCAAACCCTGGAGAGAGCAGATTTGTGGTTAATTTAATTATAAATTCCACAATCCTTGAGAAAAATTTATGATAAGAAATTTTATTTATATGAGAATTTGATCTTTTCCTTATTTGATTCTCATAAGCTTAAAGTATTAGTGTATAGATAAATGACAAGATCTTTATTTTAAGGTATTTATTCTTTCAGAGTAATTATCAAGGCTTCTGTATAATAATATAATAACAGTAGTCATACATGTGAGGACCCAGTGAACTACTTTGAATAAGAACACTTCATTTAAATTATTGTTTTTCTCCTTTGTGAAGACCTGAAGAATACTTAGTTCTTGTAGAAAAAAAAAGTGTTGACCATGCAGTATAAATTTCATTTATCCCCAAGACTGAGCTATAAAGTGAGCTTCTTAGCAGTAAAGCTAGTGCTGGATGCAGAAAGTGACCTTTCGGCAGTGCTGTTTCAAAATGAAAACTTATACATCATTGTCAGAAATAATTGGGAAAGAAATTTATGAGCCATTTTGAGGAAATCGGCAGCTTCATTATGCACACTTAGTCATTGTAAAGTTTGTTTACAAGATCCAGATGAATACATCTTGTCCTTCACAAAGACATTCTAGGCAGGGAACAGGCTGTATCTCCCCCCATGAGGAGGTGCTAGGTTTGAAGCTGAGCTGGCATGTCTCAGATCTGGAGGTGGCAGCCACACTTCATAGAAGCATCACGATGATGCAGATGAGCAGGAGACAGATCAAGATGAGACAGAAATTGATAAAAAGATTCTGGAGATTTTGCCGTGCTTGCTGAGGCATTTCAATAGTTGAGGCTCTCCTGATAGCAGAGCGAGTGAGGTATTGGACTTTCTCCATGATGCTGGAAGGCAGTAGCAGGAAGACTCAAGTTCTGAGTGGTCAAGAGAAAGATTAAAAAGCCGGTAGCAGGCAGGCAAATGTGAGCTGTCTTCTTTTAGGAGGCCTGGAATGTAAAAATAGTAAATGGATTAGGTTCATACCTAAACCCATTCTCTGAATAGAGATGCACAGTTTTGCATAAATTCATCTTCCTCGTCTCTGTGTTTTATAACATTAACTGTCTCCAGTCTCCATGGTCTCTCTGCTTCTGTATCTCATATGTTACTGCAGTCTCATTTGTCTTGTTTGTGCTATAGGAACTGTAGTTTTTGGCAGGTATTACTAGGTTTATGGAATATTGTTGTTTCTTTAAATCTGCTTCTTTGTAAACACAATTGATGTGAATATTTATTATTATAAGTGTTTCAGGACTAATCTCATAAAACAGCATATAGTAAATTATATCTTAATTTTAGTCCAAAATAAAATAATTCACTGAGAAAGAAGTTAAATATGAAATTAAAACAGATGCAGCTGCTTGCCATTCTCCTTTATGATTTATACTGTTATAGAATCATACAATGTATTTTGGTCATATTCACAACCTCCTCCTGACTCCTCTTCCCAGATCCAATCCCTTGTAGAATGTTTTCAACTCTTGAACACGATGCTACTGAGTACTAAAGACTGCACAGTATGATTATTGTACTAAACTACCATGGACAGTTCTTGTTTTCAGCTAATATTGCTTACCTGGACTGAGTTTTTGTCTGGCCATCTTTCAAAGATCCTAAACCATTGCAGAATATGTAGGGTCTAAAACTTTGATAATTAATAAACACAACAAAATGAAGTTCATTAATAGGAATTAGATAGAGATTTAAAATAAACTAAGTGAACTGTCTGAAGACATCAGCTACTTAAACTTTGACATTATTATTTTTCTTTCATTAAACTATTATTTATTTATTGTTTAGAGACAGGATGTTGCTATGCAATCCTGATTGGCCCAGAATTTACTACATAGCCAGTCTGACCTCAAACTGGAGGCCACCGTTCTTCTTCTTTCTGTCCTTGCATACTAAGTGGAGGGAGTACTGTTCTGTACTACTATGCTGGGCTGATATTTTGTATTTTTATCAGAACATTTTTGTGAGTTTTTATTGCATTTTATTTCTTTTTAATCTTGCAATAATTTACTGTTTAGAGACAACTGTGTCTAGTTTGTTGCTGCATCATTTGTAGCAGGATGTTAGTACAGATTCTAGCCTGCAGGTTGGATTTCCTCCCTAGGCTCTGTGCACTGCTTGAACTCCCCTTAGCCTGTGGACTCCATACTTGAGACTAGTACTGAGGAGAGGAGAAAAGAGATTGGGAAAGGGGAAGATTTGCATCAGGCAGAACCAGGTAGAACTTGGTGCATATGTTGTAAAGAAACTGTGTGGTATATGCCAGTCAGATGCTGTAGTTTTCAGATCTTCAACTTGGCTCTGTTAGGATTTGAATTGTGTAATAGACTGGATTTTCATTTGGTGTATGTCTCTGTCTTTCATGTGTATGCTTGTGATAAGGAGCCACACAGTCAATTTATATCAAAATCTGTTCTCAAGAGTTAGTAACAGCTTATGTTTGTCTAGCATATGTTCCCGATTGTCTAGCACAGGTGGCTGAATTATCTATAGAATTTCACATTGAAAAGATGGGAACTCAAGCCCAGCATATTTAATTACTTTTATTTGAATTTGCCAGATAAAATGCTAAAAGGCAATTTTTTAAAAAGAAAATGCATCCTTCAAGTAGTACATGCTTCTGTTAGTTTATTATAGGTCTCGGGAATTTATAGTGTTGAAGAATCTGTATATTTTACAAGTTCTTTTATAGGAAGATGTATAATAAAGTATAGTTTTGAGAAACATAAAAATTAGTATTGATAATTGCTATATTTTTGTAATGTTTCAGTAGTTATTAAAAGATATGGTTCATGCCTATAATTCTAGCTTGTGTGAAGCCATGGCAGGATTGTAAATTTGAGGGCAGCCTAGGTACAAAGTAAAATTGTCACAACACAAACATGTGCACATGCATGTACACACACACGAGAAAGGAATGAGCCTTTCAGAAGTTTATCATAAAGCATATACAGGAGCCATTCTCTATTCTGCCTGATACTTGGTGATTCAGTCACATGTAATGCCCCTTGCTATAAACACTCTCCTCTTTTTTTTATGATTGTGCCTTTTGTACATGTTCTGCTTCTACCTGGAAGGCCACATCTACCCCTTTTACCTTTCGATTCTCAGCTACACAAAACTGATCCTTCAATCCCAGTTTAAACACTACTTCTGAATAAGACCTTTACAGCCAGTAAGTAGAATCATCTGCTTTGCCAAGTTTCCATAGTATTTTGTGTCTCTAAATCAAGATATCTGTCTGGCTATGCTATAATTTCAGTATATGTATCATTGTCCTCAGCTAGAGCTTCTAGTATATGAGTGAAGGAAGCATATGTTCATTCTGTACTTCTGTGCATAAAATTAGCATGAGTTAATTAAATCCATAAAGTTGAATAAGAGTTTTATGACTAAAGTTTTTAGAAAGTAGTTAAAAAATGCAGTGCTGTAATTGTCATATTAATGAATTGAGACATAGGATTTACTATTAAACTCATCATCACTAATATTTAAGTGTCTTCTATTTATAGATGAAGAAAATATGGCTTAGAGGAGGTGTTTCCTAAATTGATAGTTTCTTGTTTAACTAAATGAGTTAGGCTTTGTACAAGTGGGTATTTGGTGTTTGTGAGATACAAAGAGATGTGTTGTTAACTACTGAAAACATTCAGGGGCTGGAGAGGTGGCTCAGTGGTTAAGAGCACTAGCTGCCCTTCCACAGGATGTGGTTCGCTCCCCAGCACTCAGGTTAGATCGCTCTCAACCACCTGTAATGTGGGCATGAAACATCCTCTCCTGGCTTCTGCAGGTGCCTTCACACATGTGGCAGAAGTTCACACAGACACACATGCACACACAAATAAAAATAAATCTATAATGGAATAAAACATTATTGATAAACTTAGGGCATCATCTTACAGTACTTTTTATTGAAGGTTTTGTTCAATAATTGAGAGAATTGTCTATAAGGGACACATAGTGACCAGATCAAAAACTAAATGTTTCTTGGCAAGCTTGAAAACTTGTCATAATTATAAGTGATTTGTAGCAAGTTTATAGTCTTGGCTAAATTGAAATGAGGAAATGTCCATGGAATGCATGTAAGTTTTTTGCTCAGTTTATTTTATAGTGCTATGATAGGGTAATGATTAAGCCACATTCCTCCATGATGGGGCTTTCTCTTATATGTTGAGAATGGGAAAGCTGAGAGTTAAGAACACTGCAGACCTAATTTTGGATCTGTGTGTTGCAGTTTGTAACATAGAGGTCAGGTGTCTTTTCTGTTCCTCATAATTCATAGTCTCTTTTCCTTTCCTATAGCAACACTTTTAATAAACTACTACTTGATGGACAATATAGAAAAAGAGTTCATTAGCTGATGTTTTTAGAGCTTCTTTTAGGATACTCAGATTGTGTTGGGATGTAAAATTAACCTCCCACATCCTGTTTTAAAAGGCCATATATGTTTATTGGGTGTTTACTAGGGATAAGGAGCCTATTCACTTACAGACTTATTTAAAATTTAACCATTCTGCTTTTAGTACCAGAGTACTGAAAATAAGAAAGATGTGTGTTTGGTTGTGGGAACTATCAGATCACATCTTTGAATAGTATGGAAGAAGCAGAAAAGTACCCGGTGTTGTGTTGTGTGTATATGGGATCTGTTCTAATTTTTGGACGGATTGAATGTGATCACCAGTTCTTTTCTTAGTGGGAGCTAGTCTGACATTCTTGCTCTCTCTCTAAAGAAGTTAAAATTGGAACTTAAGAAATTAAGTTTTAAAGAGTATTTTATTATTTTTCACTAGAAGGAGGAAAGAGGAAAACTGCAGGCAGCCATGATCCTTTGTCATGTTGCCAGTAGAGGTGGTGCATGCTTTAATTCTAGCACTCCAGAGGGAAGAGGCAGAAGTAGGGAGGAGCTCAATTAGTTTGAGGCCAACCTGGCCAACCAGGACTAGACAGTGAGTCGCTGTCTCAAAAAACAAGCAAACAAACAGAAAACAAAAAACGTTATATACTTTGTTAAGAACCTATTGGGTAGAAGTCATACATATCATATCCTACAGGAATCCTGAACTTCAATAGTATGCTAGGTGTATTCTTGTTAGAAAGAAACCTCAATAGATTTGGAAATCATTTGGTGGCCTGTCTTTGTATATGATGTGTAGTAACCTACACTGTAAACACTTTGATGGCCCTTGTAGAACTTGCTGAATTGTAGGGTTTCTGCCAAAGTCATATCCTTGAGACTCCTCAAGGTTAGTTTTGGGCTTTTGCTGTCTTCTTGTTTTTTTTCTACTTGTTTATTATGCTTTTAAGAAACTACAGTCTGACAGACACAATTAGTATTTTTCCCATTTGATTAATTTAGACGATTAGAATTCTGTATAGATTGAGTTTGAGTAAGCAGAGTTTCTTTGTTAAGAGTATTTGGAGATGTATGTATGTGTGTATGTGTATGTATACATAAACAAATTTCCCCTCCAGGTACTTTTTACCATCTCACAGATAATCCAGAAGTTGGTTTGTTTCTTTTTTATTTTTGACTTGTTAAACTAAATTAGGGCAGTTTTATCATTAGATTTATAATCAACCTGTTAGTTTATGAAAGCTCACTGTAGTAAAAGTTTAAGATTGCCAAATTGCAAACTACTAAATTCTGTTCGAAGTTCCTTTGCGGCAGCAGCACTCCGGCTTTGTTGAGCAGACTGAAGCACCAGAGAATCTTTCAGCTGCTCCTGCCTGGCTGTGGTAACAACTGGTCATAATAAAATGGCCTTTGATTTCTAAATTGGCCCAAAAAAGAAATACCCACCCTGTTGGCCAGGCAGTGGTGGCGCACACCTTTAATCCCAGCACTCGGGAAGCAGAGGTAGGCGGATTTCTGTGAGTTTGAGGCCAGCCTGGTCTACAAGAGCTAGTTTCGGGACAGCTAAGGCTGTTACACAGAGAAACCCCTTCTCCAGAAACAAAACAAGCAAACAAACAAAAAGAGAAACCCTATTTAAATTTGTCTTGATGTGGAGTCATTGAACAACAGGATGGAGATCTTACCTCTGAAATTGGCTCATGGCTATGACTGTTTTTTCTGTAGGTTTATTTTTATTGATTACATGTATTTGTCTATTAACATAGTCCTATTTTTGGACTGTATAGTCCACACTGCTCTTACTTAGTGTCACACTGTTTAGTCTTGAATTCTACAGCCCTGCTTCAATTGGAATTTACAAGTGTGTACCACCACACAAGTGTTTTTAGCCTTATATCAAGAATTCAGGTTCTGTATTTTTAAAAATTTTTTTTAATAAGAGAGCACAGGGAGAAAGTATTAGGGAAGTACTAAGAAAAATTGAAAGTCACTTAGCAAATACAGCCACTCAACTCTTTCTGAAAGTCCTGGAGAAGTACACGCTGTAAAGCACTAGAGGTCCTCAGTTAGCTGTGGCTCTACTGAGGGAGGGAGGCGCAGCTACACTCAGGTTTTCTTTTCTTTCTTTCTTTTTTTTTTTTTAAATTGATTTTATTGAGCTCTACATTTTCTCTGCCCCCTCCCTGCCTTTCCCTTCCCCTTCAACCCTCTCCCGTGGTCTCCATGCTCCCAATTTACTCAGGAGCTCTGTCGTTTATTGCTTCCCAAGTAGATTAGATCCATGTATGTCTCTGTTAGGATCCTCATTGTTGTCTAGGTTCTCTGGGATTGTGGTTTGTAGGCTGGTTTTCTTTGCTTTATGTTTAAAAACCACTTATGAGTGAGTGATAATTGTCTTTCTGGGTCTGGGTTACCTCACTCAATATGATGTTCAGGTTTTATTTTCATGTGTTTATTTGGTCATGCATGCTTCAGAATTGTGTCAGGTAAGGATCCTGTTGCACCATTCTGGAAATGTCCGAAGACACTGCATTTCATCAGTTCATGCTGCTGTAGTTTAGAAGGGTTATGTTCTTGATTCCCAATTCTGAAGTTTCGTTTTTGTTGGTATGGTCAATGTGTGGATTCAAACATTAGATAAAAATTATTTTCTTAATGTAAATAACAAAGCAAGATTCTTTTGCTCAGGAACTTTAAGCAATGACCTTCAGTGGTTTTTAAATGGTAGAGTGAATGAGTAAGAAATGAAATTGATGAAATATAGGGATAGAATATGGGACTGGAATAAAATCTTGAAGTTTTTGTGCAAAGTTATGGGGGAAAATAATCTGATTTTTAGGTAACAAGCCTAAATGGATTGGAGGCATATTTTTTTCAACGAAGCAAGCTAAATAATTGAAGATTTTAACTTGATTGACTGTGGCATGTTAATGTCTGTGATTATTTTGAACTTTTCTGACTAGAACTTATTGCTTGATTACTAAAGACATCGGTAGTTTTTTATGCCTGGCTTTGAAAATGATACCTAGAATAATATACAGAGTAGTAAAGACACAACACTTGATGGAGCGCCTTTGAAGGTGACAGAAGCTTGCATCCTCTACATTCGTCCTTATAAAGTACCATTTGCATTCCTCACTTTCTTTACTGTACCTGCTTGGTCAGCATGATGATTTGTTTTAACCGTGCTAATCAGTGATGAGATGTGCACATGGCTTTGCCTGGTCAAGTTCTGTTTACATGTAGCTCTGTGAACCTGACCAGCTCACCGTTTTTTGAATGTTTTTTAAATGTGATGAAGAGATACAGGACCAAACACAAAAAGCATTAAGATCAGAGAGAGTATTTGTGTGTAAGTGCACTTAGGAAATGGTCATTTAGAATAAGGAAGTTTATACTATCAATTTATAGAGAGGTGACCTATATTTTAATCATTTCCAATGTTTTAACATATAATTTAAATTACATAATCACTTTAATTTATAATTTAATGCATTCTATACATTAAGATTTTAATCACTTTGAATTTTTAATACAAATAACATGTTTTAATAAATTGGTGAGATTAAGAAACATTTGTTAATATATGATCCAAATGCAATAATTTTCCTTTATGTCTACCAAAATACTGTTAAAATAATTTTGATATGTTTTAGGAAATGGTGTTGATGCAACTCCCCTTGGAAAAGCAAATTTCCTTTCCCCATATTAAAAAGTTTATATTTCATAATTTGTATATCTTTCATATTTCTTGCATTTGATTTTTTATCTGACTTCTTTAGTGTTTGGTTTTAAAGAATATGCCTTTATAAACAAAATACTCTGTGTCACCGTAAAGCTTTATAGAAATGCATGATTCAAACATATCTGATGTTACAGCTTTATACTTTGAAAATTTTAATTGTAGTCATTAATTATACCATCCTCTTATGCTGCTAAAGATACTTTAATAACAAAATGTTTTTTCTACAAGTTGTTTACATTTGGAACAAAATGTGATGTACGAAAATTCTGTTGGAAACAAGCTCATTATCTACTTTCTCTCCCCATTGAAAAACCTTTGCACACATCATTGAACTTTGAGAATGTTATTTGATATTCTTTAAAGTATAAATGCAGGGGGCAGGAAGACAGCTCAGTGGGTAAAGGCAAAAAAGGCATTTGCTGCCAAGCCTTATGCTACAAGTTCGATTCCTGGAACCTATATGGTGGAAGAGGAGAATTATCCTATGACCTAGACACACAGCCATGGTTGCTCTTTCTCCCACATACACACACATGTACATGATAGATAAATAAAAATGTAAAAAATGCAGAAATATGCAAATCAAAACTTGACACCAAGTTTTATTTGTATACTATCAAAGGAAAAGTATTTTTTATGGGTACTGAAGTATTGCAAGGCAATTTAAGGCTCCTAGCATTAGAGACGCGTGCTGGAAATGTTTCTGCATGTTAAGAGTGCTGCCTAGGAGACTCCAAAGTTACGTTTGTCATAAGCAACAGTTACTGTTATAGGAATTGATAAAGTTTTATTTTGGTACCTAAGTATGTTATGAATATAAATAGTGAAATAAAAATTGATATAATTTTCTATGTGGTCTAATAGATTTAAGGGTGAGAAAACATCTTATTTAGGAAGTTGAGATATGTAACAAATGACAATAATAAATTTTTTGTGGCATCTCCATTCTTGGGCATTTTGTTTTTTCTTGTGTTACTTCTAAATTTATAACAGGAAATTTAAAAACATTGGAGAATAAAAACTTTACAAAATTATATTAATATACATTTATCAAATTATCTCCTATTTAGGAATGCTTGTATACCACCCCCCCTTTTTAAAGTGTTGAATTATTTTCTGTCGCTTTAAAAAATCTTGTTTGTGCTCTTTATAGTATCAAACTTAAAGCAAGCCATTCTGTTTGTGAAAGTGGAAGTTCTAGAAGTGTTTCGAAGTTGACTGGACTCTCATTTTAGAGAGTAACATTCTCCAAGAGCATTTAAAAAAGGGGTTCTATTATCTATTCTTAAAAATCTCTTATTGTGTCACCTTAAGAACCATACTGATAACATCAGAGTAAGTGTGCTAGCAGTGTGCATGTCCTACAGTTATAAATAAACGGTGTCCCACGGCTGTCAGTGGCCCTGCCCTGCACTGTCTCATGCACAGAGCAACATACAACAAATGAAACAATTTCTATAGCATGAAAATTAATTTACCTCTACTGTCATGTATGCTATTATAGTTGAGAGGGTTTTAAATTGTAAGAAGCTCACATTTGAAAAACCAAAATAACTAATAACCAAAATTTAAAGATGAATAAAACCTCTTTTAAAGTTGCCTAATTTTTACTGTCATTTTTTACTGAGTTTAAGCATTTTGTCATTCATAACAGATTCTTTTATTATCTAACTTTGAATTGGAATTTGGAAGATAAGATTCTTTTAAAGTTTACTAAGTTTGATTACAGAAAGTAAAAATTTCCAAAATCAGTGATATCATGTCTTACCTTGGCTTCTGTGACCATCACAATGCAGAATATTAAGTGTGTGAAGTCTATGGGAGGTTAGCTGTGAGGTTTCTGTTTCCAGGTTTATGGGAACAGCTGCAGTAGGTGGAGGAGGAAAAGTATTCTAGGGAGGTCTTATGATGTCACATAGGAATTCTAACGTTACGATTGGTTAGCTATGTTCTTATCATAACCTAACTTTAGACCTTATCTTACTTTAGCTTTGGAAAGGTCATTAACACTATGCTTCACTTTTAGTTTTTAATTTTAGAATGTGTGTAGCAGTTAACAGAATTAAATAGGTAAGCTTGAAGATACAGTTTTATAGTAGATAGCTTTCCTTAAGGAGGTCTCCATCTTCTGACTTAGAGATAATCACATACTACTGGTGCTACAGAGGAACTAAATCAATGTAATGCAATGCAAGTAGCCTGAGAGCAGTGTGTGGACTTAGCAGTAGTGGTCATGGAACTGCTGTGCTTTAGGCTGCAGCTTCCAGGGCAGGAAACATCCTTAGGCGAGGTTTGATGCCTTTTCCTGTCCTATTTTATACTTGTGCTTCATATCTGTCTAGGTATAGGGGAGAGAATGTGTATGAGGAAACTAGGTTAATAATGGTTTTGAATTTTGTAAAAGAAAGTATTTTTCTTATAGCTGAGGAGGGGCAAATGTATTTAATTTATTGTATTTTCTTCAGTTAGGCACTTAATGTTTTCATGAATGATTCCATATTTCAAAAGGTATGTATTGTCCCTAGAAAGATAGTAAAATAAGTTTAAGTACTTAAGATTTTTTTGTATAGCTACATTATATTACCACAAAAACATAATAGATTTTTAATAAGCTGTTATAGTACCAAGGGTAACTTTTTAGAAAGAAATGTCTGTAGGTTCCTGTCAGTTGTATGATAATGAGGCATTGTTGACCAGGTTCTCAAGTGTTGAAATTTAAGTGTTGGAGCATTTCTGAAAGTTACTTTTAACTAATATAGCATTTTCTTGTGTGAACCGTAAGTAACCTTTTAGAAAGTAGAATGACACTCATAGTTCAGTACTCTCTTTGGATAGGACTGAGTCCTTTGGCAGAGCCGAGCGTTGTCTTACTTTTTCTTCATACACTTTATCGCTTTTACATTGCATGTACGTAAATCAGCACACTTGAAAATTCTCAATTTTAGATTTGTTTAGTTTTGGCGAACCTATTTGTAATTTTAAAAGTGCTTGTAGCAGCATAAACTCAGCCTCCTCTTTCCTGTGGGTAGAGAAATGTGTGACTGCAGCTGCTCACGTGTCCTTAAATGGAGATGATCTTGGCTTCGTGCAAAGAGAGATGAAATCCTTCTCTTGAACAAATCTCTTGTTATTTAAAAGGTTAATTAAAACCAATGAAAAATATTTTAATCAAAGACCTTCTATAAATATTATTTAGACAAGTATTTACTACATTAAGAGTACAGTACAGACTACTATCTTTTTGCAAGAACTCCTGATCAGTGTTTGACACTTTCCTCGATGCTTTACAACTGTTTTCTTTTTGTTCTTGTGTGATAAAATACCATGTTATCAGTTGTAAATACTGCTAGTGATGTGAGACCTGAGAGGTCTCAGCGGCCTATAGTAACTTATCAAAGATAACACAGCTGGTAAAGAGCAGATGAGACCTGAGATGAAGATGAGTTAAATCGCAGTTCCTGATGAAATTAGCATATTCTAGGGCAAAGTCATAATTTGGACTTAGCTTTCATACAATAGTATGTATCAACAAATACTTTCTTAAGAATTATTATGAATTATTCGAGACTATTTTTGCAAAGTCTGCTTTGTGTGTCAGATATACGCATTTGTTTGAGCATGAAGCTTATGGAAAACAGAATTGATAATGCTTGGTTGGAGAAAGTAAGGAATTGCCGCAGACTAAATATGTCCTAGTTATTTTGCAAGTTTATTTAAGAAGCATGTATGGCACAGACACAAACCTTAGGAGGGTACTATGGGTTCTGACAATTGAAAACTGGAATCCAAGTTCTACTGTCAATGTGTATGAGAGTGAGGACCATTCAGGGTTGCCCTTTTGGGGAGTTAGCTGTGCTGCTCATGATAATTCCTTTGGAATTATTTACATTTTAACAAGTTCTGCAAGCGGGTTGCTTAGTAGAAACATTGGTCAATTATTGAGTGTTGCTCAAAAATTCTGGACCTGAGTCCGGAAAAACTCTTAGAAGTGTTTGTGAGTCTTCTTTTGGAATCTCATTATCATTGGAATCCACTTTTGGGCACATGACTTTCAGAAATGTGTGGAATGGTATTGTGGCTAAGGGTTTAGCAACAAGAAGTGTACACAGTGATTATCAGCGATTCTGTGACAAGGTATCCGTTTCATGTTAGTACTCAAGTTCTTTTTGCCTTCAGAGAATGGAGTGGTAATATATGGCCATGAATAGATGTAGCTCAAGTCCTTGAACATGTTATAGAAAACAGTTGTTGTTTTTACTAAACTCTAAATGAAATTTTTTGTTTATTCATTTTTTTTTCAGAAGGCAGACATTAAGAAAATGTAAAGAACAAAACTCTTGAGATGGGGAGGAGCCAAGAGAGGAAAGCCCTGTTTGCTTATTTTGGACTGTAGATCACAAAACTACTGAAATGCTGGCAGTGCATTTGGCGCTGCTATAGAAATGTCAGATACTTTCTTTAAGGATGAGTTTCAGAGTCTGTGGATTTTATATCCATGGATCCACCCAACAGCAAATAGAAAGTAATTCAAATTTGCATTCTGAGTACACACAGACTCACTCTTTTGTTATTCCATAAATAATAGTTTAAGTACTTACATACAGTTCCTACTACATTTAACGTAAGTCACTTAGAGATGACTTACAGAATACATGGGAATGTGTGTGTTAATAATGTGCTGTTTTATAAGGATTTGAGCATTTGCAGATTTCTGTATTCAAATTAGGATCTGGAACTAAGCCCTAAAGGTAGGAAGGGAAACCTATCATGGTAATTTGAGATTATTTTGAAATATTGTATTTATCACTGTTTTGAAATTGCCATAATTAGACCTGCCTATAGATATTACTTAACGTACCAGGCTTAGAGGTGCATATATACCTGCATCCTGGAACTTGGGAGGTAGAAGCAGGAGGGTAAGGGGTTTTCAAGGTCATCATCAACTGCGTAGTGAGGTGGAAGCTAGCCCAGGCTATGGGAAACCCTGTCAAAAAAAATGCAAAAAATAAGAAATGTAATGCACTGACAAGGAATCTATATTACTGTATCACAAATTGTCTTTAACAAACAATAATTTGATTGTAACTTTTCTTTTTAATCCCATGCATTCTGTCTTTTAAATGAACAGTTTTAGTTTCTAGAGGTATGACAGAGATAGTACAGTATATCTATACACTTTACATCCAGTTTCCCACACTAGCATTCTCCATTAGTATCTATGATTATCTCAAGAATTGTGCAGATGCTACCATGTATTTTTAGTAATGTTGTTACTTAATTTTTCTTAATGTCTCTCTCTTTAAAACTACATTTAGTGATCACGTTTCTTTTCTGCTCACTTGGTTTTAACAATTTCCCCAAATTTGCTTTTTAAATGATCCTGGTAGTTCTGAAGAATAATGGATATTTTATAGCATCTCCCTGAATCTTGATTTGTCTGGTGTTTCGCTCATGCTTAGGTTGGTTAATACCTTTCTGGTATTAAGCTCAAAGGGGTAAGATCCATTTCATTATATTCTTTATCAAGGGTCCTTTAAGCTAACATAATGATCACTGTTGTTAACCTTGGTCACCTAGCAGAAGTGTAGTGCTTCTCAGGCTCTTCCCCTGTAAAGTTCCCTCTTTTCCACTTTCTGAACTGTTCTTTGGAAATATAACTTTCTTTGGAAGAGAACAAACAGGCTTCTTTACTTCCCTCATCGCTAGGTTCATGAGTGAGGCTGTTAACACAGAAGGCAGGGTAACAAGAGAAAGGCACATACTTTTAAGTATTGCATATTGTGGAATCTTTATAGGAAAGTAGCCCAAAGAAACAGATAAGCTTGCTTTTTTATGTTAGGTTCAATGGAAAAGTAGGCAGTGAATGGGAAGTATGATTAGATAACGGGTGTGATCTAGTAATAAAGTAAGGGGAATTTAGCAAGGCTTGACTGTTTAGATCCTTCTCTGGGTCTCTTGATCCTGCAGGTATGCACTGTCATGCCAGGCACACTATGTAATTTCTCTAGGCAGATTATTTATAGTAATATTAAAGTAGTGATAAATGTAATATTCCATGGCATCTGAGAGAGTGTAATAATGGTCCCTTTCCTTTGGGCACAGGAGGACCACCTCTCCAGTGAGGAGCATATGATCTGTTTTAGTGAGGTAAGGATGGGAAGACTCGGTGATTTTCTGAGACTGCATGATTTTCTTCAGGGTTGGGGCAAGAGGAAAGTGAAAGTGGCTTTTTTGCGGGTGCTTTTTCTCATGTGCCAAGGGTGCTTTTTCTCATGTGCCAAGGTGCCATGTTTTGGGACAGTGTGCTCCAAACCCTCTCAAAAGTCATTCTACACCAACTATATGTTATGTTGTACTGCTGAGGTGTGGACTATCTACAGAGATATTTAGAATTCTACATAGTTTATTTTATCCATATAAAAACAGGCTGAGAATAGAGCATTAGGATTCAGCACTTTATCAGAAAGGTCTCTGGAACATGAAATACAGAATTCCTGTGATGGGAGTTTCTGTGCTTGGGACAGCCCTTTTGAGTTTTTCAGCAGGCTGAAACCAAATATTTCAGATTGGTCTTTCAAGCCCTCTCTGCTTTGTCTTGTCTGTTATCACATTCCTCTGTCTTGTGCTCTAACTTGTGCAGCTTCCTGTGACCCTGTGGACAGGTTACTGTTCTATTCTAAGCCAGGGTACTTTTCGCAAGAATGTCCCGTCAGTGTGCTTCCTCAGTTATCTTTCTGCGGCGCTTTCCTTGCCCTTTGCTGAGCCATTTTACATCCCTTGTTCATTTCTATCTGCTCTATGTTAATCTGCTAGACAGATCACAAGCTCTTTGGGAGCCTCTTCAGTAACCCATTTTATTTGCTGTTTATTCTTTTTTTCTTTACTTATTTTGGGGATAAGGTCTTTTTATGTATCCCAGGCTAGCTTCAAACTCAAAATTCTCTTCCCTCAGCCTCCCAAGTTCTGGTATTGCAGGTGTATGTAGCTGTACCCAGCTGCCACTTATTCTTTATAGGTCAGTTTCCTGTGGAGTATGGACCTGTGCTGATTCTTAAGTACATAATGAAGAGTTGAACACAGTAATATAGTAAGCACTGGAAAGATTATCAGGTGATTTTGAATTACCCTGTAGAACCATTAGGAGCAATTCTTAAATCCTCTTTAATGCTCTTTTAGGGAGAAAGCATATAAATGATTAACACACATAGGATAGTAGAGTAATCAAGAAAATATATTGTGTTATTATTTTAAAAGGCAAGTATGTCTGGAGGGTAAGTGTGAAAAAAGACCATACTAAGTAATTCTGTGCTTCCTGATTTGTATTTTATTTTTAAATTAAGACTTTGTTTCTTCAATGGATTTGCAACATTTCTTGGTGCTTTATAAACTCTCAACATTGACTCACACACACATATTTTATTTATTCAGTTTTTAAATTTAGCTTTATTTGAATGTAAATTTTACTTTTGTGAATTGTAAAAGGCATGCCTGTGAAATACCCTAGAACAAAAGCATGGCTTTTGCTTGTCTGTAATTCCAGCATTTAGAAGGCTCAGGGAGTAGGATCTTGAGTTTGAGGCCAACTTGGAAACTGTCTGAAAAGCTTACAGGTAAACAGATTGGTCGTCTCCCACAAAACCCCAAAGCACTAGTGTTAACAGTAACTTATATGTGGTCTTTCCATTTTTCTTTGTTTCCCCAACCTCACTCAGAGAAATGCTTACTCAGAATTTTGGGCTTATTGGTTTTATTTTCCTCAGTTGCCCAGAGTTCTTTGTGTAGGGTTGAGGCCTCATGGGCTTTTCCCCGGCCAGTTTGGCATGCTTGTTGATGTCATCCTAGTTCAGATTATATTTGAGCAGTGATGTTAGTGAAACATCATAACTATAGCTTCTATGTTACCAGGAGACACAGTCTCACAGCAAACTCCCTGATCCTCTGTCTTCACACATTTTTGCCCTCTCTTCTGCAATGTTCCCCGAGCTACAGATGTGAGAGTGTTTTGTAGATGTGTCTGTTGGGACAGGCTCCACAGCTCTGCATGCTGATTGGTTGTGGTTTTCTGTAGTGCTTACCATCTGTTGCAGAGAGAAGATTCATTGATGAAGTAAGGGCAAATGTTTATAGATTGTTGTTTGGAATAATAAATTGGGTTTAGTAAATTGGTGGTTGTAGATTCTCCCCTAATATCCATGCTTTCACTAGTACTAAGTACAATCGAGACACAGAAACTATATTATTTAAATGACTGCTTGGCTTATCAGCTCTAGCTTCTTATTAGCTAGCTCTTATATCTTTGGTTAATCCATTTCTATTAATCTGTGTATCGCTGTGGTTTACTGGGCAAAGCTCCAGCATCTGTCTGCTCCGGCGGCTACATGGCATCTCCCTTGACTCTGCCTACTCTCTCCCTATATATCTCTTCCAGCCTGGCTATATTCTGTTAAGCCATTGGCTGAAAGCAGCTTCTTTATTTATTAACCAATAAAAGCAACACATATACAGAAGGACTTCCCACACCAGTCATCGTGGTCGATTTTTTTCTTTGAAATATCCTTCTCCATCTCTTTTAATTTTGGTTTGAAGTCTGTTTTGTTAGATATTAGGATAGATACACCAGCTTGCTTCTTAGATCCTATTGATTGGAAAATCTTTTTTTTTTTTTTTTTTTAAAGCCTACAGCACCCGGTATTCCCAGGCAGTCTCCCATCCAAGTACTAACCAGGCCCGACCCTGCTTAGCTTCTGAGATCAGACGAGATGGGGCGCGTTCAGGGTGGAATGGCCGTAGACTGATTGGAAAATCTTTTCCCAGCCCTTTACTCTGAGGTGATGTCTGTCTCTGAGACTGAGGTATATTTCTTGTATACAGAGAAGGATGAATCCTGTTTTCTAGCCATTCTGTTAGTCTGTGCTTTTTTTATTGGTGAATTGAGGTCATTGATATTCAGAGATATTAATGATTTGTGATTATTAATTCCTGTTATTTTGTTGTTGGTGGTGGTGCTGGTGGTGTTGGTATTGTGTGTGTGTCTGTGAGTCTTTTTCTGTTTCTCTTCTTTGGATTTTGCCTGTGGTTTTTTTGGTTGTTGCTAACTTCCTTGGGTTGGAGTTTTCCTTTCAGTATCTTCTGTAGGTCTGGATATGGATGGATATTGAGTGATTTAACTTTGTCATGAAATATCTTGTTTTCTCTATTTATGGTGATTGAAAGTTTTGCTGGGTGGGTATAGTAGTCTGGGCTGGTGCCCATGATCTTTTAGAATCTGCAATAAGTCCAGGCCCTTCTTTTAGAGTCTCCATTGAAAAACCAGGTGTGATTCTGAGAGGTCTATTTTTATATGTTACTTGACCTTTTACCTTTGCAGCTCTTAATATTCTTTGTTTATTCTGTAGGTTTAGTATTTTGATTATTATGTGGTGAGGTTGTTGTTTTTTTTTCTGGTCCAGTGTATTTGTTGTTCTGTAAGCTTCTTGTACCTTTATTGGTATATTCTTCTTTAGTTTGGAAAAATTTTCTTCTATGGTTTTATTGAATATATTTTCTGTGCCTTTAAGGAGCTGTGATTCTTTTCTTTTTTTTATTCGTATTATTCTTAGGTTTGGTTTTTTCATAGTGCCCCAGATATCCTGGATTCTTTATGTTAGGAATTTTATAGATTTAACATTTTCTGTGATTGATAAATCTGTTTCCTCTATAGTATCTTCAACACCTGATATTCTGTTTTCCATCTCTTGTATTCTGTTGGTGATGCTTTTATCTATAGTACCTGTTCACTTACCCAGGACTTCCATATCCAGAGTTCCCTCAGTTTGTGTTTTCTTTTTTACTTCTATTTCCATTTTCAGGCCTTGAACAGTTTTATTTGTTTCCATCAACTGTTTGTTCATTACCCACCCCACCCCAGTTTTTTTTGACATTTTTTAAGAGATTTATTGATTTACTCCAATTTTCTTTGGTTGTCTTTTCTTTCATTTATTTAAGTTATTTTTTATTTCCTCTTTAAGGAACTCTATCATCTTCATAAAGTTATTTTTAAGTACTTCACCTGCATTGCAATGTTCAGGTCTTGCTGTCCTGGGGTAGCTGGTTTCTGTTACTGATTTTTTTTTTTTTTGCTTTTTAAAATTGTTTTTATTGAGCTATGTATTTTTCTACACTCCCCTCCCTTTCTCCCCCTTCCCTTTCTACCCTCTCCATGATCACTGATTGTGTTCTTAAACTGGCATTTAGGCATCTGGATTTGGGGTGATTATTGGTTTAGGTGTTGATTCCTGTGTTGTCTTTGTTGGGTGGGTGTTTTCGCCTTGTCTTCTGTTTCTTTTCTAGTCTTCTGGCCTAATTGGCCAAGGGTTCTGTTGACTAGTGAATCTTCAGGTCCAGCAGTGTGTCTCCACTGGGGTTTTGGGGCCTTGGGTCCCTTGATCCGGTCTGGCCTCTGGTTAAGGCGAAGTCTTCTTGGGTCTCTAGATCTGACCTGGTCTCCAGTAAAGCCAGAGCCTTCATCTGGGTTACCTAGGGCCAGCCTGGCCTACAGTAGAGCTGCTGGGGATGTTCTGTCAACTGGTGTGGACTGTGTCTAGGCCTATGGAGTCTGATGGATTTCTGGAGAAGGGCTGGCCACAGGGAGGATGATGAGGTGGGAGGGTTAGGTGGTAGTGTGGGTCTTGGGGGAGCAGAACCCAGGGGGTGGCAGCAGTCCAGCTGCAAGGCAGGCTAGGCCACTCATCCGCTTTTCAGCTGGTGAGGTCTGCAGCAGAGCAGTAGGATTCCTCTAGAATTGGTGGCAGTGCCCAGTTGCAGTGCTGGTTCTAAAGTGGGAGGGGGTGGAACGCAGGACAGAAGGGTCACTCAACTGGTTTTGCCTAGTATGGTCTATGCCTCAGTGGCAGAAGTCACCTGGGGTTGGGGGCAGTGCCCAGAAGCAACAGGGCTAGGGCAGAACTGGGATATCTTTGGCCTGGGGAAAGGTCACTGGGGACAGAATCCAGGGAGGGGTACAATTCCACTGGCAGGCAGGTCACTCACCTGTTCTTGTTTGTGTGGCATGGGACTGTTCAGCAGAAGTCTTCTGGGTAGGGGGAGGAGCCGGGAACTAACTGGGACACGTGGGCTTGGGGAATGGTCATGGTGGGGGGGTGCAGATTTCAGGGGAGGGGTGCAGTTGTGCTGGTAGGCGGGTCACTCACGTATTCTGGCTGGTGTGATCTCCGCATCAATCTCTAATTTATTCTTATTGTCAAATTCCTGATTGCTAGTCCAAGGCAAGGCACATGCAGAATGGAGAAAAAAAAAATCATAGTATCTCTGCTTTCATATTTCTTAAATTTAAAAAAATCTCCAAATTATGCATGTTCATTGATTAATTTCTTAGTTTGAAATGTTTTTCCTTGGTATATTTGGACGTTTTATGTGCTTATATATTAAACATGTATATTTTAACTTCAATAATTTTAGTTTGGAAACATTTGGGAGCATTAACTGTATTGTAATTAATCGAATTAGTCTATCAGTAGATATTAATATATTTTTTCCTCAGAAACAATAAACCAAATAGAAGTAAACAGATCAGTATATATCTTGGCTTTGTAAACTTTTCATACCTTAATGTTGGTTTATATGTTGATGATCAGGCTTTTACATGAATTTGGCTTATATTTGAAATTTAGGTTAATATTCCAAAGTTTAGTCTAATAACTTTGAAGAAACTTCTTTGTTTGAGAAAAGCTAAGAATTTATTTTTTTCAGGGCAGTAAATATAAGATTGCAATAAGCTGAGAATGTAGTCTGGAATTGTCTCAGTATATAGAATAGACTTACCTCATCAGTCCCTACCTCTGCCTCTCTGTTGCTGGGATTACAGGTGCAGGCTATCAAGGTTGACCTGGAAAAATGGTTCAGTGGCACTTTCAAGATATAGAAGAAAACATTACATATCTCTAAGTGTGATAATAGAAAACAACCAACATATGAACAGTAAGGAAAGCTAGATAATTGATGTACCACAAAAGATCTCTCTCCTCTTTTAAGATAACCATCATTAATAGTTGTGTTTAATGCATTCTCTGGTGTGCTTTAATGCAGGCATTGTTTTTGTCCTAGAACGCTTTCATTATTTTAGTTTTTCTTTCATCTCTTAATAGTAAAATATGGTGAAAACACACTGGCAATCTGAGTTTTAATGGAAAATATGTTGCTATTTGTTACAGCTCAGATTTAGTAGAAGCCGTCTGTATTGTCTGGTACATTGTTACTCATAATGTTAAACCATGTAAAATAGGCCCATATTGTAATGGAAAAATTTAAAATGCTGCAGGATTCCCAGCGGCAGTAGGCAGCAGAAATGCTGTAGGTCCCCAAGTGGTGGTAGGGGGCCATGTGGCGGCAGGCAGCGGGCCCTGACAGCTGCCAGTCCCTGAGTGGTGGCTGGTCCCAGGCAGGGAGACACGTGGTGGGCGGGCAAGAGACAGAGACGTGGATAGGCACGCCATGCAGAGTAAAGTTGGATATTTATTCAGGGGGTTATATATACACCACGTTTCATGTATCAGTCTTTTCTTGGTTGGCATTTTAAAAATAAAATATATGATAAGGTGACACAGATGTAACCTAGACTGAGTTTTAAGAGGAAACAATGTTTCTTCCTTTAATTGAAAGTTAATGGTAATTTAGTTTTATAGAATGGTAGGGATAAAAACTTCTAAGGTTTTGTTTTCATGTACACATACTTTTAAGATATAAGTGTGTATATGTGCGTGTTCTCTTTATTGTTTTCTTTTACTCTTTATATAATTCAATACATTTGAATTTTTATTTCAGTAAAGTGTATTTAGATGACAGGAGAGCATTATAGAGTTAGTAAAAGTAAATAGAAGAAATAACAGTTCCTGAGCCAACTGTGGTTTGCTACACCAGTAATTTTGGCACTTGGGAGGTAACAGCAGGAAGATCAGGAATTCGAGGTCATCCTTGGCTATATATAGTAAGTTCCAGGCCAGCCTGAACTATGAGACCCCGTTCCAGAGAACCAACCAGATCATTTATCTTACTACCTTTCAAAAAAGAAAGTCTTAAAAGAACAGTTCCATAGTACAAACATAGTTCCTTATGTAATTCAGAGATATGAGGGCTTGGGGTCACTTGATTGGATGACCAATGACACTATTGAAAATGTGTTTTTGCCTTGGTTTTGTTGAAAGATGTGGCAATGTACTGCACAGATAGCACAGGCATAGTTTCTACCAAATTTCATAGTTCTTTTATTAATATTTTTTCTTTCAGTAAATAAAAATCTGTTAAATTCTGTGCTATTTGTAGCTAATTTTCATTTTTGTTGTTGAGCTTTCTGAGATTCTTTTGGCTGAGGTATCATTCTTTTACCAAAATGTTTTTATAAAGTTCTACTTCAGATAGACTATTCTTGGAAACAGAGGGAGATTTGCTGTGCTGTCTGGTGTGTTGTGAGTGATGCCTGAGCTCCGGGAGAAAGGTCGTGGAGGAGAGCGATGACACCCTGAAAAACTGCAGGGGTGGCACTGTAGCTAGTGCAGCGGCACTGCAGTATCTAAGGTCACTGTTTGTCCAGCCAGAGAGCACCAGCTATTTTCAGACACTCTAGAGGAAACGTTTAGTAGAATCATGTTTGGCCACTAAGTGACATATTTTGGCAACTTTTCATAGCATCTGGGTTTCATCTCAGTAGCATGTTTGCTATTCTTACTCAATTAGGAGAGTGGAATTTGCCATTTCCAATGAGGAGGGGTGTGTGTGTGTGTGTGTCTCCTGAGTCTATAAATGTATAGACTAACATTTGAGTCTAGTTATGGCCTATAAACAGAGAACTTGTGATTTTTCTTTGTCTATCGAATTAATGTTTTCTTCTCTAATTAGCAAAGAATAATTTTTTTTGCATTTTTAGGTAAAACATCTAAATGAATTATTTTCCCTCCTTAAACTTGACAGCTATACAATGTGTTCATAATAATGTTTGCTTGTTAAAAAAAAAAAACCCTTTGATTCTCTTTTTTAAATTCAGAAGCATCACTTTGGTGTTCCTTTTTCAGGCTAGCTGACACAGTTACCAGCCCTTATATTTCATGTTCCTGTTCAGTTAAGTTTTATTACCTATGAGAAACACTTTACATATTTATAAGTTTCTTATACTTTCGATTACTTAAATTGTCTATAATTAACAGAACAAACTATACTATTGAAATTTTCAGAGAAACAGCAGAAGCAGTTTTTCTCTATTTTATCAATATGTAAATTTTGATAAATATTTTTCTACCTAACAGTAACTAAGTTTGTAAAACTACATTTTGCTGTCGGATATCATGGCTAGTTGTGATTTTATTTAACATAAATTCTTACTGTTTTCCAACTTCCAAAGGAAAATAGATTATTGATAGGATATGGAGGACGGGTTGTTTTCAGTTGGAGACTGAACTATTGTGTGATAGAAAACATCCTGGCTCTCCCAGATTATTGGCAGCTCTGAAAGGCCAGCTTAACTTTGGGTTGTTAGTAAAGTCTGTTCTTGCATTTTATTGGATAGTTATTTACTTCACTTGGACTTTGAGCTCATGTTATTTGAAGGTGAAGTCTAGAACTGAAATCATAGTAGAAAAGGACAGCCAGGACCATCCACTCCAGCATCTATAGTGCACACTGGCAGCCCCAAGTGTTGCTCTAACAGAGGGTTCTCTATTTTCTTGGCCTCATGCCTTTGAGTTTCACCCCATAACAAGCTTTTCTCCATATTGATTTTTGTCTATTGTTTTTCTGGTTTAAACTTCAGTGATTTCTGGTTTGGGACTTATTTTCTTCTACATGCTTTCCTCAAGCATTGTGTAAGTTAATTTTAATTGCCACCTCAGCAAGATCTAGAGTTACTTAGGAGAAAGCGTTCTGAGCAGACCTGTAAGGTATTATCTAGATTAGGCTGAGATTGGAAGACCCATCTTAACTGTGATTGGAACTTTTTGATGGGACGGGGTTCTGGTCTGAATTACAGGAGACAGCTGAGTACCAGCATTTATCATTGCTCTCTGCTTCCTGACTTTGATCCTCCAAGTTCCTGTTGCTGTGGGTTTTTTTTTTTTTTTTTTTGCTATAGTGGACTATGCTTTTGAATTGTGAGCCAAAGTAAAATGTTCCTTTAAATTGTTTTTGCAGAGTATTTTATCACAGGAACAGAAAAATGTAACTAATACAGGTATATATTGTTTCTAATACCCTCTTATTGCCATACATATCTGTTTTTTCTTTAGCAGTTTCTTACACCCTTTGATGTTTTCATTCAGTTGGATTCACATTTTATTTAGAAGTTGTTTAATTTCAGTGATGCTAAAAATGATGATGGCAGCTCACAACTGTCTATAAATTCAGTTCCAGGGGATCTGACACTTTCACACAAATGCATATAAAATAAAGTTAAATAAATCATAAAATTATCTAAAAAATATCATCCACCATGATTAAGTTGCCTTCATCCCAGAGGTGTAGGGATGGTTCAACATATAAAAACTGTCAATGTAATCAACCATATAAACAAACTGAAAGAAAAAAAAACCTATATGATCATCTCATTAGATTATTAAAAAGCCTTAGTGACAAAATCTATCTTCCCTTCATGAAAAACTCTTGGAAAGATCAGAGATATAAGAAACACATCTAAATATAATAAAGGCAATATAAAGCAAGCCAACAGCCAACATCAAATTAAATGGAGAGAAACTCAAAGCAGTTCCACTAAAACCAGGAGCAAGACAAGATTGTTCACTCTCTCCATATCTATTCAATATAGTACTCAAAGTTCTAGCCAGATCAGTAAGACAAAAGAAGATCAAGGGCATACAAATCAGAAAGAAAAAGGTCAAACTGTCACTATTTGCAAATGATAACATGATAGTAATACATAAGTGACCCCAAAAACTCTACCAGGGAACTCCTACAGCTGATAAACATCTTTAGCAAAGTGACTGGATGCAAAATTAACTCAAAAAAATCAGTAGCCCTCCTTTATACAAGCTATTAAAAGGGCTGAGAAGAAAACCAGGGAAACAACACCCTTCATAAGAGCCACAAACGGTATAAAATACTTTGAGGTAACTCTAACCAAGCAAGTGAAAGACCTGTCAAGAACATCAAGTCTTTGCAGAATGAAATTGGAGAAGATATCAGAAGGAGGAAAGATCTCCTATACTCATGGATTTGTAGGCTTAACATAATAAAAATGACTAGCTTGTCAAAAGTAACCTATAGATTTAATGAAATCCTCAAAATTCCTCATTTTTTTTTACAAACCTTTTAAAAACAATAATCAACTTCATATGGGGAAAAAAAAAGCATAGCTAAAACAATCCTGTACAAAAGAACTGCTGGAAGAATAACCGTCCCTGATCTCGAGCTGGGAAGGGGAAATAGATGAGATCTCTTGGGTAAACTGGGGGCAGGGGGTGAGAGGGGAAGGAATAATGGATGAGAATATGAGGGATCGGGTTGGGGGCATGATGGAGGGGGAGAATAATGAAAGGGATATCTTAATGGGAAGCATTTGGGGTTAGGGAGAACCCTGGTGTCAGGCAAACTCCCAGGAATCCATATGGATGACCCCAGCTAAGACTCCTAACAATAGTGGAGAGGGTACCTGAACTGGCCTTCTCCTGTAATTAGTTTGATGACTACCCTAATTGTCATCAGAGAGTCTTCCCTCAGTAACTGATGGAAACAGATGCAGAGTTCCACAACCAAGCACTGGACTGACCTCCAGGAGACCAGTTAAATAGAGGGAGGAGGGATTGTATGAGCTGGGGGGAGGTGGTCAAGATCATGATGTCACAGTGACAGCTGACCTGAGCTAGTCAGAGCTTACAGACTCTGGACTGACAGCTAGGGAGCCTGCATGGAACTGACCTAGGTCCTCAGAATGTGGATGATAGTTGTGTAGCTTGGTTGTTTGTGGGGCCCCTAGGAGTGGAATCAGGACCTGTCCCTGGCTCATGAGCTGCCCTTTGGAAGCCTATCCCCCATGCTGTGATACCTCGCCCAGCCTTGATATAGGGGAAGGAGCTTGATATGCCATGCTTTGTTGACTCCCATGGGAGGCCTTCCTCTTTCTGAATGGAGGATGAGTGGATGGTGGGGGTACAGGAGGTGGATGGAGGGAAAACTGTGGTATGTAAAATAATGCAAAAATTTAGTAAAAAAGTTATGAAAACAAAATCTCTTTAAGGCCATAATATAGATCTGTGAAGAAGAAACAACTGGAATTAAGTGCATTCTACTCCCCTCAGGTTCTTTAACCCTTGCTTTAGAACTTTGAAAAGATAAAGGGTTCTTTAATACATGCTTATTCTTCTTCCAATTTAATGGAAAATTATTGCATTTTTTTCGTATTTCCTTTAACTTTTTGAAGACCAGATCCTGAACTATTGTGAATTCTGTTGAAAGAAACTCAAAGCAATTTCACAAAAATCGAGAACAAGACAAGGCTGTCCACTCCATATCTATTCAATATAGTACTGGAGGTTCTAGCTAGAGCAAAAATACAACAAAAGGAGATCAAGGGGATACAAATTGGAAAGGAAGAAGTCAAACTTTCACTATTGGCAGATATGATAGTATACATAAGTGATACCAAAAATTCTACAAAGTAACTTCTACAGCTGATAAGTACCTTCAGTAATGTGGGTACTCAAAAAAATCAGTAGCTCTCCTATACACAAATGATAAATGGTCTGAGAAAAAAAATCAGAGAAACAACACTCTTTACAATAGCCACAAACAATATAAAATATCTTGGGGTAGTTTTAACTAAGCAATTGAAAGACATATATATATATATAAAACACAAGAATTTTAAGTCTTTGAAGAAAGAAATTGGGGAAGGGATCAGAAAATGGAAAGATTGCTCATGGTCTTGAGTTGGTAGGTTTAATGTAGTAAAAATAGCAATCTTATCAAAAGTATTCTACAGACTCAATGCAATCCCAATAAAATCCCAACAAAAGTTTTTACAGACCTCAGAAGAACAATACTCAATGTGGAAAAACAAAAATCCCAGGATAGTTAAAATAATCCTATACAATGAAGGAACTTCTGGAGGTATCACCATCCCTGACTTCAAGTTCTACTATAGAGCTATAGTAATAAAAACAGTTTGGTATTGGCATAGAAACACATGTGGATCAATGGGATTGAATCTAAGACCCTGACATAAATCTACACACCTATGAATACCTCATTTTTGACAAAGTAGCCAACGTTATACAGTGGAAAAAGGAAAGCATCTTCAACAAATGGTGCTGGCATAACTGGATAGCAGCATATAGAAAAAGGCAAATAGATCCATAAAACTCAAGTCCAAGTGGATCAAAGACCTCAGCATATATGCAGTTTCACTGAAGCTGATAGAAAAGAAAGTGGGAAGAAGCCTTGAACCCATTGGCACAGGAGACCACTTCCTAAATGTAACCCCAGTAGCACAGACACTGAGACTGACAGTAAGTGGGACCTCCTGAAACTGAAAAGCTTCCATAAGGCAAAGGCCACTGTCAGTAAGAGAAAACGACAGCTTATAGAATGAGAAAAGATCCTCCCTAACGCCACATCTGGCAGAAGACTGATCTCCAAAATATATAAACTCAAGAAACTAGGCATCAAAATACCAAATAATCCCATTAAAAAATGGGGTACAGATGTAAACAGAATTCTCAACAGAAGAATCTCAAATGGCTGAGATATACTTAAAGAATTCCTCATGATCCTTAGCCCTCAGGGAAATGCATATCAAAATGATTGAGATTCCATCTTATACCTGTCAGAATGGCTAAGAGCAAAAATACCAATGACAGCCTATGTTGGAAAGGATGTAGTGTAAGGGGAACACTCCTCCACTGCTGGTGGGAGTGCTAACTTGTACAGCTACTTTGGAAATCAGTATGGTGGTTTCTCAGAACACTGGGACTCAATCTACCTCCAGACCCAGCATTACCTCTTGGGCATATACTCACCAAAGGCTACTAAATCATAACATGAGAACACTTGCTCAGCTATGTTCATGGCAGCTTTATTTGTAATATCCAGCTTGTAAATAACTAAGATGCCCCTTAGTGGAAGAGTGGATAAACAAAACGTGGTACATTACACAATGAAGTGTATTACTCAGCTGTTAAAGATTACAGTGACATCAGGAAATTTGAAGGCAAATGGATGGAACTAGAAAAAAATCCTGAATGAGATAGCCCAGAACAAGAGAGACTTGTTCTTGTATGTACTTGTCATACGTGGATATTAACTGTAAAGTAAAAGATAACCATGCTAGGTAACCAGAGGGGCTAGGTAACAAGGAGGGTCTAAAGAGAAAGCCTAGATTTCCCTGGGAAAGGGGAAATAGAAGAGATCTAGATAAATTGTGGATGGGTGGGAATGGGAACCCGAGGGATGGGGTTGAAGGTGGGACAGAGGGAGAAAGTAATTAAAGAGATGTCTTGATGGGGGCATAGAAACCTGCTCAAGAGAAACTTCTAGGGATCTACAAGGATGACCCCAGCTATGACTCCTAGCAATAGTGAAAACATAGCCTTAAGTGGCCATCTCCTGTAATCAGATAGTTGACTACCCCAGTTGTCATCACAAAACCTTCACCCAGTAACTGATGGAAGCAGACACAGAGATCCATAGCCAAGCACTGAACTGAGCTCCAGGAATGCTTTTGAAGAGAGGGAACAAGGAGTGTGTGAGCCAAGGGCGGGGGGGGGGGTCAAGGTCATCCAAGGGAATCCACAAAGATAACTAACAGGAGCTCACAAACTGGACTGACAGCTAAGGAGCCCATATGGGACCAGCCTAGGACCCTACTTATATGTGACATTTGTGTAGCTTGGTCTCCTTGTGGGACTCTTAGCAGTGGGAGCGAGGCCTGTCCCTTATGCTTTGGCAGGCTTTTGGGAACCTATTCCTCATACTAGGTTGCCTTACCAAGCCATCATGTGTGGGGAGGAACTTAATCCTATCTCAAGTTGATAGATATGCCATGCTTTGTCCACACCACTGGGAGGACTGCCCCTTTCTGAACAGAAACAAAGGAGTGGATTTGGGGGAGGGGGAGTGCTTTTCTTTAAGTTTGGATGTTTGCTGTGTTATTGTTTCTTGTGTGTGTGTGTGTGTTTGTTTTTATCTGTGTTAATATTTAGAAAGGAGGAATCCTGCTAATTTTGGTTATTGTTTGTATAATGTTATCTTCTTAACTACAAGGAAAGGCACATTTTTTGTCCCTTTTGCTCATTTTATTTTGTGTTCATTTTATTTCTGAGGGATTTTGATCAAGGGTTGCAAATGATAATAAAACTGTATGTTTACCTTTGTGTATGTTCATCAAAATACTTAGCAGGTGCTTTAAGTAATCCATTCTGCCAATGGCTCAAAGTGTGTAAAGTCAAGTATTGTTGTCAGATGTCATTCTCTTGCAGACCCCTTGTTCCTTCTGTTATTTTCTTGTTGCCAACAAGCATGTAAAACAAAGCACAGCAGTGTAAGCAAAGGCTTTTCCTGAAGGATAGTTTTAGCTGTGGGGAGAAAATGCAGCCAGTGCTATGTAAAGAGTAGTGTTACGGCTCTGTGAGGAGATGGTCATCTGTTACGTAGCTTCTTTTTTCATAAAGGAGGCAGAGGATATAAAGTCTGAAACAGTTCTCAGAGTGTATGCTACAAGCCATTAGTTGGCACATAGGCTGACGCAGTGTATGAAGAGCAGGTGTTCTCTGTTGGGTTGCCTGGGTCTCAGCTGTAGTTCTGTCTGCTGACTGTAGTCGGCTACGTAATGTTTGGAGGGCTGATTTGTGTAGGAAGCAGCCAGTCAAAACAAGGATGCCATTCATAGATGGAATAGAACCCTTAAGGATCCTTTGTATGCTGGGACATAGCTTCTTATTTCTGCACTGTGGGAGTGTTCTCAACAAGGGGTTAGGCAGTGGAAAGGGCAAATGAACTGAAGTGGGTGTAACTAAGTCACCAACCACAAGGAAAAACTTGAGTGCTTCAATAACAGGTATACATAAGTTTGTGACTGGGTTTATAGTACCAGACATAAATTTCATCCTGTGGATTAGACCTTAGATTCAATCAAAAATGGTCGGATTACCCCCAACAGACTTGCCACTGTTGGCACCAGTGGGTATGTTTGGCCTCACTGGATGTTAGTGTAGCACACAGGGTCTCTAACTGAATTTTATGGGTGACAATTTACCTTCGGCAGCCAGTTGAGTACCTTCTAGTTATGGAAGCTAGTCAGCAGGTAGGAAGCTTACGGCGGAGTCCCAGGTTGATTCTCTATGTCCTGCAAACAAAATACATGGTGGCTTCAGCAATAGGGTCTTACCGTTTGGTGGTCAAACAGCAGTAGTGGCTAACCTTTTACACTCCTGGTATTCCCCTTCCATTTCGTATCACCTTTAAAGCCTCTTTCTTGTTTGTTTGTTGTTTTTTCGAGACAGGGTTTCTCTATCACTGCCCTGGTTGTCCTGGAACTCACTTTGTAGACAAGGCTATCCTCAGAGATCCATCTGCCTCGCCTCTGCTGAGCTATCATGTCCAGCTAAAGCCTCTTTTTATTACCCTCTCAAGGACTGCTTTCTAGTTTTCTGGCATTGCCATATTGATTATTTTTATTATTGTTGCTATATGCTAAATATCTGAAAATTTTCTTAAAGTCTAAATATATTACTGCTCTATTTTATAACTACAATGGAGACAAATGGCCATCTAAATCGTCTGCATAATAGTTACTTGTGAGTAATGTTTATATCTTGGGAAAATATTTGTGATTATGAAATTAAATGATATGATCATGATAATTTACAGTCTGAATACTCAGGTACTGTGTTTTTATCACTTTCCTATGGTAACCCTCCTGGTAGTGTTTGTCTGAGCCATAGAACATTTCTGTTATTGTACTGCTTCCTGAGGTAATAACTGACCTGTTCTCAGTAAACTTCTACTTAGATAAGATAATAAATGTAAGATCTTATATGTAGTGCGACAAATAGACCTTTTGAAACTTTTATTGTCCATTCTTCATTAGATTTAAATACTTACTTTGTAAAGTGCTTGAAATTCTTTAATATACAGTATTTGTAAATGTCTTTTTTTAATGGAAAAGCCAGTCTTATTGCATTTTACTACATAACTGAATATTTTTAAGGTCCAGTGTCTGTACTGTTGGCTTCTATGTCTATTTAATTTGTCATTAAAACACTGTACAAGTGAGAGAGTCTCCATGGCACTGTGTCAGAGAAGACTACAGTGGTGCTCAGAGCCTAGACATCAGTGCTGCAGCAGGGCAGGGACCTACCTATGGAGGAGGAAAAGTAGTCATTTGGGCCACAGCCATCTTGTTCTTCAAGCTACACAATTTTTCCTTTGGTTTCACAAGGATATGGGTTGAAGTGCCCACTTGTGTGTTAGTGACTGCAAAAGATTTGTCAGTAGTATTAAAAGGCTTGGTTTCTCTGAAAATAATTGTCTTTTGGTAGTCATGGCAAGGGACTTCCTAATGTAACTGTCTGAAGAAGGGCAAAGGGTTGGAAGCAGACCTTTGGGTGGCCAGTCCTTTAAATTGCTCTTTCCTGGTCCGTAGGTAGTCCATGAACAGGCCCAGTCATCCCTGTAAAAATGTTTCCCCTCATTCAACAGGAAAAGAAGATGTCAAATGCCAGACAGAACAGAGTAACTGTCCAGGTAATCCTAGACCAGGAAGTCATCTATTAGTTCAGCTGCCCTCAGAAATTCCAGTGCTTTGTTCAGTGAAAAACTCCTCAGTTCTGTTACCATCAGCACCAGTGCATCCTCTAGGGGCATTTAGCAATCTATTTTGATGGATTCATAAAGCATGATTACAGTGTAAGAGGAATGTTTCACATTAGACTGTTCTACAGGAATATACAATGGGGAATTGTCATTTTTGATATGCTCTTTTTTGTCCATAGGGAAAGTAATACAGTTTGAAGGTGTGTCGCCATCCTATGGTCTCTGAAGCACTCTATAGACATGCTAGCACAGCTGCTCTCTATGAGTATTCCTGACACTGCCAAGATCTAGCTGAAAGTACTGATGTTGCTCATGCTTATCATCCTTCCTTTTATGAATTATTAGCTACCCCCTCCCATAATTCATGAGCTCTTTTTGGTCTGTCTTCACCTTCCTTTAAGTAGTCCTCTTCGGGAGATTGAGAAGTTGGTAGGAAAGGTTTAGATAGTTCATTGCTTTTAGCTACTAGAGGTCTTTTATACTGTTCCAAATAATATCTGATCAAGGAAGACATCAAGTCAGTCCATCATTGGGGGTCAGGACAGGAACTCAAGGTTGGAAACTGGAGGCAGAACCATGGAGGAACTGATTGCTGGCTCCCTCTCTGACTTGCTGGCTTGCTTTGTATATGTCCTTTTAGATAGTCTTTTTGGGGAGGGGAGCGATGGAGGAGAGAGACCGGTTTTTCTTTTTCTTTTTTTTAATGGAAACCATTGGGGAAATGCTGGATGATCTATAAGTGTTCCCTTTAGATATCATACTAAACTTGTACACTTTTTGTTCAGGTTTTGCCTGGATCATCCCGTCAGAGTTACTCACCTTCTGGCTTTCAGGATTTCAGTAAGTGGGAATCAGTGTTGAAAATAAAAGAAGGACTTCTAAGGCAGAAGGAAATCGTAATTGATAGGTGAGTCTGCTTTTTAATTACTATTTCAGAGTGTAAAAATGTAGATTAAGGAAACAATTACAATTGCATCCACTACTTAGAATTTGAAATTACAAATTAATGTCTCATATCTGCACTCTCCAGTCCCACAGCATGCAAGAGCTATCAGAACAGAGGGCTGGGGTGTATGTGGTTTCTGACATGCTCTACGTTTGCTTTAGTGAGACTCATTGTTTAAAAGATTGTTCTTTCTCTACATGCTGCATCTAGCTGTCAAAGCTGCAAGGTGATATCTTCATATTTGCCTTGGAATACTGCCAGATTTGGACAGCCACACTGAAGTTATGAGTTCTTTTGTCTATTATATATTAGATTTGAGACCACATAATATGAAAAGGATATATTTTTAAGTTTATATAGTCTGCAATAGAATCATGGAAAGGTTTCTTTTATAACATTTAAAAGTTGTAATATTTTAGTACCAGAATTATCCAGAATGATTTTTATAAGATTTAATAGAAACTTCTGAACAATAAATCATAAGGTTATTGTGTTATGTTATCTTTAAAATATATGGATGTACATCATTTATATATGCTTTTGGGATTGTCAAGGGTATTCATATTAAAATACTTTAGAAATTGTTTAAGGAGGATATTTTTTTCATAGCCAGTGTTAATTGTTGCTTATTTTCGTGTGCAAAAGTAGTATAAACAAAGGAAGTAAAAAGATAGCTAAAAAGAGCTGGGAAAATGGAGTGAAATAGAAAAGGAAGTTTAACATCATAAGCTTCTTAGCAAGGAGGGAGGAGAAGCAGTAGCTACTTCCAAAAGTAGTGTATTTTCTCCTCGTGAAGTTGAGCTAGGGATTCAGCCTTCAAGGTAGTCTACAGAGGGCTGGAGCTACAGCTCAGTCCAGTAGTAGAATGCTTGGCTCATAAGCCAAGTCCCTGGATTCAGTACTCAGTACCATAAAGAGGGAAAAGAATGCTAGCATTTCCTAAGGGAACTGGAAACAGCTCAGTTGGTAGAGTACTTGCCTGGAATACATAGTACCCTAGGACTCTCTAAAACCGGGAATAATTAGAACACTTATATCCCTTTGATTTAGAAGGTAGAGGCAAGAGGATCGGAAAAGCATGAGTTCAAGGATATCTGTGGCTACATATTGAGTTGGAGGACAGCCTGAACTACGTGTGGGAAGAGAGAGGAGAAAAAGGAAGGAGAGGAGAGAAGAGGAAAGGAGAGGAGGAGAGGAGAGGAGAGGAGAGAGAGAGAGAGAGAGAGAGAGAGAGAGAGAGAGAGAGAGAGAATAGAGTTGAAAATAGCAAACTGCTCAGAAGAGATAGCCAAACCAACACACAAATTACAACACAGACAATACAGAATCTACCAGAAACATGGGTGGGAGTGGGGTGGCAAAGCAACATGATTCCTTCAAAGGATCATAATTCTTCTTCAACTATTAAGCTCAAATATATTGAAGTGAGTGAAAGGCCAGATGAAGATTTCAAAAATTTCCTGGTGAGAATGATGAAGATTAAGAAAGCAAATATAAACAGAGGACATGGAATCCTTGGAAAGTAAGCAACACAGAGGAAGAAGTCATCAAATTGGAGGGAAATGAGCAGTGTGGATGAAAATTCAGCAGGGTGGAGAAAAATTGAACTTGGAATTTAAAGTTCTGAAAAAAGGTGTTGAAATGAAAAACTCAATCAAATAGAAAACAGCGTTAATAGACTTTGACCAGGCAGAAGAAAGGTCATCAAAACTGGAAGATGAAATTTTACTAAAGTTAAAACCCTAGTTATAAAAGGGGAGATGATATGGGACGTCCTTCTGTCTATGTGTTGCTTTTATTGGTTGATGAATAAAGCTGTTTTGGCCAATTGCTTAGCAGAGTAAAGCTAGGCAGGAAGTTCAAACAAAGATACAGAAAGAGAGTAGGTAGAGTCAAGGAGATGCCACTCAGATGAAAGAAGAGGCAGTGGAGAGGCAGGAAAGATAGAGGAGTGAAGTGTTTTTTCTTTCTTTTAAATTATTGTTTATTTTTAATCTTTTTAAGCTTTCTTTTGGGGGGCACTTCAAGAGTGAGGGGCAGGTACAGAGGAACTGGAGATGAGCAGGATTGGGGTGCATATGTGAATTTCTCAAAGAATCAATAAAGAAAAAAAAAAGTCTCACATATCAGCCTTACAAGGTAAAAAGGCCTGAAGACAGATGGTGGTCGCAGAGCAGTGTGGATATGCTTAAGGTCACTAGATTGTACACTTGAAAAAGTTAAAATGATAAGTTTTATGAGATGTATATTTTACCTCATTTTAAAATTTTATATAAAATAAGTTTATATAAATGTTTATTCCCTCCAAAAGAAATGGTAAAACTGTATTTTTCCATATAGAAGAGTAAAATTAGATCCTTCATCCTGTAAAACTAGCAATTCAAGAATAATGGAATGCATATGGTAAGAAAGCTTGAGAAGGGAAGGGAAGGAACCAGACATAGGGCTCAGAAGACCTGGGGGAGGGATGCTGGGACGAGAACAAATGCCATGCTCACCAAAGAGGAAAACATGAATAGGAAAAGTGTGGTAACTTAGGATACGTATCTGGCTTTGAGATGGGCATTGTAGTGAAGGAGTGGGGGTTATTTTGCATCACAGTTATCAGTTAAATTTGAACATCTAAATACAGTTTTAAAAGTTTACTTTTATTGTAGTTGTTTATATTCATGTTAGCCTTATAGAATCCATTATAGATTATTTATATTGTTCCCATTGCAACTGGTCAATTCTATAGGTCAATTCTAACATTGGTGAGCTAGGATTAGATTCCACAGGATCAAAGACTTGGTCCTCAGCAATCCTTTCTTTGCTTCAGAATCCAGCCACAGGTGAGACCTCAGGCCACACATGTCTCTGGCAATTATCACAACTATGTTAACAGAAAAAATAATTTAACATAGCTTGGAATTTAGTGCAGGAAAATAATTAGAATATGTAAAAATTTAGTTGGTGAGAAAATTTTTAAAAAGAAACAATGTTTATCTGTTAGTTTTTTGCAACAGTATCTGTACTTTATTAAATTTTCACTGAAAAATGGTTTCTATTGAGGAATTTTTGAACCTGTAGCTCAGGAACTGTTACATAGACTACCATTTGTTTACACCCATATATTATACATATTATCATTTTATTGTGGGTAACTTATCCTAGTCTTGCTTTTTCTTCTTTTGTGTGTGTATGCACTTTCATGTGTGTGCATGTATGCATGTGTGTATAGGTACATGTGTATACGTAGTGTGCTTAAATGTGTTTGTATGTGTGTGTAGGTCTAAAGTTGATCTTAGGTGTCTTCCTAGACCCTTCTCCATTTTATTTATTGAGGCAGGATGGCTAACTAAACCAAGGCCTACCCAACTTCATCTTGTTGCATAAGTTCTAATTGGTCTTAATAATAAAAATCCAGAGCTAGATATCAGGGTAAATGCTGAAAGATCAGAGAGCCACAGCCAACTCTTACCTCAGCCGAAAAAGGGCCAAGCTCCTGTCTCCTCCCACCTTATATTCCTCTCTCTGCCCAGCCATATCACTTCCTGTCTGTGTACAGACCTCTAGACCTCTATGGTTAATTAGTGGCTAGCTCTGCCCTCTGAACTTTAGGAAAGCTTTATTTGTTAGAGCACAAGCATCACACCAGCTAGTCTGGCCAGCCACTTTTCCATGGGAATCCTGTCTCTGCATCCTAAATGCTACAAGCAGCTTCTATGCCTGCCTGACATATACATGGTTCTTGGAATTTGAACTCTGTTTTTCATGTTTAGGTAGAAAGCATATATTGAGCTATCCCCCTAGCCCCGTGGTTCTCTTTTTTTCACATAGAAAAAATGTTTAACTAATTTCCCCCATGGTTGAGATGAGACAAAATTTTACACACCTTTAAAAAAGTAGAATACTAAAATTTCTCTGCATTATCTTCTAGGAAAGTATATTCTTTATAATGTAACTTCAATTTATGTTTTACAGGCAGAAGCAACAAATTAGCCACTTACATGAAAGGATAAGAGATAATGAACTACGGGCACAACATGCCATGCTAGGGCGTTATGTAAATTGTGAAGAATCTTACATGAGCAGTTTGCAGGTAAGACAGACAACTCTTGGTAGTTTGTAGTTATTAATAAATCTGTACTTACAATGTACTGTATTTGTAACATCAGAGCACCTTAAATCAATGTTTTGAAATAACAGTGAGTTTGCATAGTTCATGTTTGTTTGTAAAAGGTGCTCAACTACTTTCTTCCTTAGTCCTTTTCACACCCTGTCCCACATGCACACAGAATAAGCTGTCATCAGTCCCTGGGGTATCGCTCCACAGTTGATGCGTACCATAGACAGATACAATGCATTTTAGTTCTTTATGTTTACAAAATCCTTAAAAATATGTACATTGTTTTATATAGAGAATATATAAAATATACTAATTACTTCTATATCATTTTACCACTCCACTTTTGTTTTGTGGCTGTATGATTTTCTATTTTATAGAAATTATAATTTATTCAACCATCTCTTACTCATTAAAATTGAAGTTTGCCATTTTGGTATATTATAAATGATGTTGCAAAGAGTAACCTTTTATAAATATAGTTTGGTCTCACATACATCTATCTCTGTAACTTAAAGTTCTGAGAAATGAAGTTTCTGTTACACATATTTGTATGTGTATGTTTAAATGGAGACTCTGCATATGGCTTACTTTTTCTAACATGATGTTCTTGTTTCATCCATTTTCCTACAAATAACAGTTTTATTTTCTTTCGAGCTGAACAAAACTCCATCTTGTATACATGCATTTCCTTATTCATCTGTTGATTGATATTTAGCTTAGTCTCATATTTTGACTATTGTAAGTAGTGCAACCATAACCATGGGCATAAAGTGTCTCTGGTATGCTTAGCTTCCTTCCTGCTGGGGTGGTAGTGCTGGATCATATGTCAGTACTGTTTTTACTTTTTTGAAGAACCTCCAAACTGTTTTCATTGTGGCTGCACCTGTTTGCATCCCCACCACTGTGCTTAATGGGTCTTCTGTCCCAGCCTTGCTGGCTTTTAAAAAAGTGTTAGCCATTCTGATTGCAGTGAGATAGAATTTCATTGTATGCATTTCCCCACAACTAAGGTTTTGATCATTTCTTCAAGTATTTATTGGTCATTGTATTTTTCTTTTGAAAACTGTTCATTTGCTCATTTATTGATTGGTGTAATTTTGTTGTTTTATTTTATTTTGACTTTTTTTAGTTCCTTTTAAATTCTATGTGTAAATTCATTGTTGTATGTCTAGTTGCCAAAGACTTTTTCCCATTCTGAAGACTGTCTCTTTGCTGCTGAAAATTTTATTTCATATTTTATTTGTCAGTTTCTACAATTGTTTCCTGAGCTGTTGGCATCCTTTTCAAAAGTCCTTGCCTGTGTTTATATCCTTGGGTGCTTTTATTTTTTAGCATTTATTTGCTAGTGTGTGTATATATGTGCCCCTGTGAGTTTGTGTGGTCGGAGGACAAGTTGTAGGAGCAGGTTTTCTCATCTTGGATGTGGAGAATCAAACTCAGGGTGAAGTATGGTAGTAAGCACCCTTTCCTGTTGAGCCTTTCACCAGTCCCATCTCTAAGTTTCAGAGTTTCAGCTGTGACATTAAGGTCTTGAATCCATATTTTAATTCATTTATATTTAAATTGAGAGACACATACCCAGTGTAGTTTGTTGTAAGTAAAATCCAAGTCTTTTGGCACCATTTTGTTAAAGAGTCTTTTTTCTCCAACCTATGTTTTTGTTACCCTTGTCAAAAGTTGGGTGGCCATAGCTGTGTGTATTTATTCTTGGTTCCATCATTTTATCTTGTACATCTGTTTGTGTGCCAATATCAAGGTAATTTTATTACTATGGATCTGTAGTATAATTTGAGGTTAGCTCTCATGGGTCCTTTGACATTGCCCTTTCTACTTAGGATTGTTTTTCCTATTCAAAATATTTAGTGCTTTCTTACACCGTTTTCTTTTTTCTTAGTTTTGTGAAGAATGATATGATTTTGTTTACTTTTTGTTTTTTCTAGACAGGGTTTCACTGTGTGGCTCTGTCTGTCAGGAACTCACTCTGTAGACCAGGCTGGCCTCAAACTTACAGAGATCCACCTGCCTCTGCCTCCTGAGTGCTGGAATTAAAGACTTATACCACTACTGCCCAGCAAGGATTTTTTTCTCTTAAATTAAGGATTGTTAAATGTGTCTTAGTGTTTCTATTGCTATGAAGAGACACTATAACCAAGGCAACTCTCATAAAGAAAACATTTTGTTAGGGTGGCTTGCTTACAATTTCAGAGGTTCAGTCTATTAATCATCATTACGGGGAGCATGGCGATTTTCAGGCAGATGTGGTACTTGGGTCGTTGCTGAAAGTCCTACATCTTAAAGGCAACTGGAAATCGACTGAGATACTGGGCAGTTTCCTAACCATAGGAAACCTCAAAGCATGCTCCCACAGTGACACACTTTCTCCAACAGAGCCATACCCTCTCCAAGAATGCCTCACCTCCTAAAAGTGCCACTCAGTAAGTGATTATGGGGGCCAATTACACTCAAACTATCACAGCTAGTGTCTTCAATTTCTTGTGCGTTTTAACAGATTTTTTTGTTTGGCTGTTTGGTTGGTTTTTGAGACTGTAGTGCAGATATACCATTAGGAATCAGCTCCACATGATCTTGGTAAAGGACTATGACTTGGGAATAAAATTGTGAATAAGCCTAGTCTGTGTAATCCAGTGGGAATACAGATGTAGTATTGCTGATGTCTTAAACCTTATAGGGCCATTGTTGTCAATTATTTCTCTCCCTTTTAAGAATTCTTTTTCTTAAAACTCACTTGCCTATTTTTCTATATATACTTTATAATGGACCTATTTATTTCCCAAAGAAAAATCCTTTTTATTGGGATTAAAAAGAGAGAAATGAACATTTCCTTGAGATAGTGCTTCTGTTTGTAGAATTATTTTTGTTATTTGTTGTTAAGGTCTTTATTCCTAGATGTCAAAAACTCATTTGAAGTGAATTTTTTTCCTTCATTGTACCTTCAAATGTTTTTTTTTTTGTAAAATTTAAATTAGACATTGAAATCAGTAAATACTAAAAACCAAGTAGGTATAAGACTTAATGCAAGTTAGGAGCATTTAAAATAGTGATCTAGCTAGCTTTTTAAAAAACTTTGATTACAATATCTCATAATATTTTATTACTGCATATTCTGCTTTGATTGCAATTACAAAATAGCAGTTCCATGTAGGCTAGTGCTAAGATTGATAGTGTAGTTATGTGAAAACAGTATTCTTGTGTTAAATAGCTGGCATAATTTGTTTTGAAAACAGTATTTTTGGTAGAACCATTCAATATCTCCTTATAGCTTTATTCTTAATAAATGTTACTCTTGGGTTATATATACAATTTTTGTATTACCAAAAGCATGTTTTTAAGAAAAGATCTGAACTGTGTTTGAGGCCAGTAGATGGCTCCCTGAGTCAGTGTTTCAGTGATTTCTTTTGTGGTTCTTGCCTGCCATGCCGGCACAGATGGTTGAGATTCTCTTCCACCTTTCTTTCCTTTGTTATTTTTGGAAATTTTATAGTGTGTGTGAGGTTCATTTGGTGGTTAGTTTAGGGAATGATGGTTTCTGTTTTAGAATGCTCTTATTACATATTCAACTTCTTTAATAATGTATTAAAGGTCTCCAGGTTTCTTTTGTATGTGAGTTTTGGCAGGTATTGTTCCATTTCATTGAGTTTATAAAGTTTCCTGGGATTGGAGGAATTCTCTTATGGTTCTTCTTTTGTGTCTGACATTAGCATGTCGGCATTCTTTCACATTCTTCTCTTAGCCTACCTGAAGAATTTCTGATTTTTATTGCTGTTAATAAATGCTCAACTTTTGTTTTGTTGAATTTTCTGTATCTTATTTTTAATTTCATTGATTTTTTTGCTCTATTTTTTGTTTGCTTTGGGTTTAATTTTCTCTACTTTTTCTAGTTTACTAGAATTGGAGACATAGATGAATTTTAGATCCTTATATAAAATATATTATATAAAATATATATAACCTCAAAGCACCACTTTATTTAGATCTCACAAATTTTCAGTTAATTTTGAGTTGCTGTTTTTAAATTTTCCTTTAGAGTTCCTCTTTAAGCCAAATACTATTTAGCTAGTACTTTGTTTTGGAATGTGCCAGGTTTTGTGTGTGTGTGTGTGTGTGTGTGTGTGTTTGAATTCTAGTTTAATTTACCTGTGGTTTGAAGGCAGGTGTCTGATGAGTTTTCAGCTTTTAAGATATGATTTATGAACTAGAATGCTGTTTTCCTGGTGACTGAAAGGAAATTGAGAAGTCTGTTGCAGTTGAGGAATCAGTAGTCCAGATGTCAGCTCATCTGGCTGCTCTATGGACGGTGAGAGCAAGTGTGTCCCTTTTGATAGCCTGCCTTTTGTGGCACGGCATTCCTGATCAGCTGTCAAAAGTTTTCAGTAACTGTAGTTGAAATACATATTTCTTCTTGTAGGTCTGTCACCCCCACTTCAAATATTTTGATACTCTTTTATGCTGTTAAAGACTATTTTGTATTATTAATAAGGGTTTCTCATAGAAGATACATAGCGTTCTTTGATCCACTCTGACAATCTCTGACTTTACGTTGGTGTACTTTAACCACGGGTTTTCATAGTGACCATGGGTATAGTTGATTTAATAGCTATCACGTGTGTAATTCTTGTTCTATGTTACCATGTTTTGATGTAACACAGTTTTTCTCTCTTGTCATTTTAATTACCATTTTATATGAATATTTTCTTTTTATTTCAATAACTTTTCTTAGAATGTCTGCCCTAGAATGCGCATATACATTTGCAGTTAATCTTGAGTCTAGTGCCCTGATATGCCTAGGTTTGCGTCAAGTTGACAAAACCAACCACCACAGCAGAATCCACCTATTTTTAAAGAAAAGTCTCAAAGTCACTACCCCACTAAAGCCCTTTTATTCATTTTCCTTTTCCCCAATACTTTGCACTTGCCGTGACCTTTATTTGGCCGCCTCATTATATTGTTTTCTGTGCTATAATTATCGAAGGGCTTCTCCTTTGAAATTTGGATTCCTAAAGGCTAGTGCCATAGTCTGCAACACTGAACTATTATTCCTGCACATGACAAATATTACCTACATATAGAACGCATGCCTACCTCTTGGCAAAACTAGTGCGTTAAGACCTTGTTCAAAGTCACTTCTGTGCCACCTTTCCCTAACTACTGCTTCTGCTGCCATCTTAGCAGTTTAGTTTTCATTGTGGTTTTTGGACCCTTTTCTGTAACATTGTTTATTATTTATTAGCCTTAATCTTGTCCAAAGGGGATATATTTTACAAATATATGTTGAATAACTAGCAGCTTCTATGTTAATTTGATACTCATTTTGTTCATCTAAAGGAATGTATGTATTTTTCTGTTCATCCCCTCCAGATTTTAACCCCAGAAGGCCCCTCTTTTCCTATAGAATAATTTCCATCAAATCTTTCCAAATGGAAGAAACAGTACTACTTTTTCCATTCTATGATGACTTTTGAGCACTTGTCTGGTACCAGGCATGATTCTGGACAAGTGTATAATCACACCTATCATGACAAACTCCTGACTTTATAAATCTTGCTTCTAGTTATAGTACCAGTCTATTAATGCTTCTTGAGTTTAGATCGTTGAAATGATCACCCGTGAAGAAAATTTTCATGCCTTTTTTTTGGGGGGGGACAGTGTTTTTACTCTGTAACTCATGCTGGTCCCTGAAATCTCTTTCCTTAGTTTTTAGAGTGTTAGGATTATAGGAATTCACCACCACACCCAGCCTTTTGTTTGTGTTTAGTTACTTCCCTAAAAGTTTGCTTCTATAGGATAAAGGTGCCTAACGCATTATTTGCATTTCTCAGGATGCTTTTAAACCAAATAGTGTGTGCTAGGAGCTTGCTTACTTTATTTAAACACTGCAAAATGGCTTTATTATTTCTATTTTTTTCAATGTTGAAATTTATTTTTTCCATACTCTCCTATTTTTCTTTTTTATTGCTTTATAAATAATACCATTCAAAATTTCCACTTCCTCCCCTCCTTCCATTTCCCTCCTGCTCCCCCATCTCTCTTCCCCCTCCCCCTCCAGTCCTAAGAGAGGGCAGGGTATTCTGCCCTGAGGGAAGTCTAAGGCTCTCCCCTCCTCCATCCAGGCTTAGGAAGGTATGCATCCAAATAGACTAGGATCCCAAAAAGCCATTACATGCAGTAGAGACAAATCCCAGTGCCATTATCATTGGCTTCTCAGTCTGCCCCAATTGCCAGCCATATTTAGAGGGTCCAGTTTGATCCCATGCTCCTTCAGTCCCAGTCCAGCTGGCTTTGGTGAGTTCCCATTAGGTCAGGCACACTGTCTCAGTGGGTGGGCCAACCCCTCGCGTCCTGACTTCCCTGCTCATATTCTCCCTCCTTCTCTTCAACTGAACCTTGGGAGCTCAGTCCAGTGCTCCTATGTGGGTCTCTGTCTCTATCTCCATCTGTCGCCGGATCAAGGTTCTATGGTGATATTCAAGATAGTCTGACTATGGGACAAGGCCAGTTCAGGCAACCTCTCCTACACTGCCCAGAATCCTAGCTGGGGACATCCCCGTGAACACCTGGGAATCCTTCTAGAGCCAAGTCTCTTGCCAACCCCAAAATAGCTCCCTTAATTAAGATATCTTCTTCCCTGCTCCCATATCCATCCTTCCTCCATCTCAACCATCCCACTCCCCCAAGCTCTCCCCAACCCTTCCCTTTTCCCTTCTCTCTCCCCCTCTCCCCTTCTCCCCACCCCAGCCCCAGCCCCATGCTCCCAACTTTTGCCTGGCAATCTTGTCTGCTCCCAATTTCCAGCAGGATCTATATATGTTTTTCTTTGGGTTCACCTTATTACTTAGCTTTTCTAGGATCGTGAACAATAGGCTCAATATTCTTTGTTTATGGCTAGAATCCACTAATGAGTGAGTACATACCATATTCGTATTTTTGTGTCTGGGTTATCTCACTCAGGATAGTGTTTTCTATTTCCATCCATTTGCACGCAAAATTCAAGATGTCATTGTTTTTTACCGCTGAGTAGTACTCTGTGTAGATGTGCCACACTTACTTTATCCATTCTTCCATTGAGGGGCATCTAGGTTGTTTCCAGGTTCTGGCTATTACAAATAATGCTGCTATGTGTAGTATAGTTGAACAAATGCTTTTGTAGTATGTTTGGGCATCTCTTGGGTATATTTCCAAGAGTGGTATTGCTGGATCCTGAGGTAGGTAGACTCCCAATTTTCTGAGAAACTGCCACACTGATTTCCAAAGTGGTTGCACAAGTTTACATTCCCACCAGCAATGGAGGAATGGTCCCCTTTCTCCACATCCTCTCCAGCATAGGCTATCATTGGTGTTTTTGATTTTAGCCATTCTGACAGGTGTAAGATGGTATCTCAAAGTTGTTTTGATTTGCATTTCCCGGATAGCTAAGGAAGTTGAACATGTCCTTAAGTATCTTTTGGCCATTTGAAATTCTTCTGTTGAGAATTCTCTGTTCAGTTCAGTACCCCATTTTTTAATTGGGTTATTTAGAATTTTAATGTCTAGTTTCTTGATTTCTTTATATATTTTGGAGATCAGACCTTTGTCTGATGTAGGGTTGGTGAAGATTTTCTCCCATTCAGTAGGATTCCTTTTTGTCTTAATGACTGTGTCCTTTGTTTTACAGAAGCTTCTCAGTTTCAGGAGGTCCCATTTATTCATTGTTGCTCTTATTGTCTGTGCTACTGGGGTTATACATAGGAAGTGGATAACCTGTGCCTATGTATTGCAGGCTACTTCCCACTTTCTCTTCTATCAGGATCAGTGTGGTCAGATATATATTGAAGTCTTTAATCCATTTGGACTTGAGTTTTGTGCATGGTGATAGATATGGATCTATTTTCATTCTTCTACAGGTTGACAACCAGTTATGCCAGCAGCATTTGTTGAAGATGCTTTCTTTCTTCCATTGTATAATTTTAGCTTCTTTGTCAAAAATCAGGTGTTCATAGGTTTGTGGATTAATATCCGGGTCTTCGATTCGATTCCATTGGTTAACGTCTCTGTTTTTATACCAATACCAAGCTTATTATTGTAATCATTACTGTAGCTCTGTAATAGAGCTTGATGTCAGGGATGGTAATGCCTCCGGAAGTACTTTTATTGTATAGGATTGTTTTGGCTATCTATCCTGGGTTTTTTGTTTTTTTTTTTCATAAAAAGTTGATTATTGTTCTGTCAAGGTCTGTGAAGAATTTTGTTGGGATTTTGATGGGGATTGCATTGGATCTATAGATTGCCTTTGGTAGAATTGTCATTTTTACTATGTTGATCCTGCCAACCTAAGAGCATGGGAGATCCTTCCATTTGCTGATATCCTCTTCAATTTCTTTCTTCAAAGCCTTAACGTTTCTGTTTTTTAGATGAATAAATCAAGACTTAGTGATACTGATTTTCTTTCAGCATGGTCTGTGTATAGGAGGGAGAAGAGCTAGGCTTTAGTTTGAGGACAGTCTGACTCTAGAGCTTATAGGTATTGCACTGTAGCCCCATCCCATTTTGTTTTTATTTGTTAAAGGTAAACTTCTGCAGACTTATCTGCCATTATTTTTTCCCAATAGCCACAATGTGATAACAGTTCAGTCCAGACTCCTTTTTCGGAGCAGTCATTGTCCCATCCCCAACAAGAAGAACTTGAGCAAAAGCTAGCATCTACTGAGAAAGAAGTGTTACAGCTCAATGAGTTTCTTAAACAAAGAATAAACCAATTTAGTGAAGAGAAGAAGAAATTGGAGGAAAAGGTGAGTATCTTGTGTAAAATTGTGGTGGATCAACAGCTTTCTTCAACAAAAAATGATTGTCATTTGCCTTGTTCCAAGTACTGTATCAGGTTATACATTTATATTATAGTAATTAGTGCTTTATGTACCAACTTTCAAAAATCTTGTGTTATCGTCAAAGATTTAAGGATCTTCTTGAGGCATAAAAGTCTTTATTATACTTTTCTAATAGTGAAACTCCTTAAAGCCAGATGCCTTCCTCAGTGCCTCTTCATTTTTCTTATTCTCATTCCTTGTTTCTTGGTCTCATTGACCATAAATTATTAGAATATGAAGTGAAGCCTATTGCCATAAACTCACCTTAAGCTATTAAGTTGGAGCCCCTTACCCTGAATAAGTAGATCATGTCATACATATGTGGTTTTGTGTATCTCTAAAAGACCTGTGATCTACAAATGAGAGAAAATATTCAGTCTTTATTTTTCTGAGTCTAGCTTATTTTACTTAATGTGATAATCTCCATTTGCATCTATTTTCCTCCAAATGACATAATACCATTCTTTATGGCTGAATTAAACTTAATTTTACACACACACACATACAAGCACACTTGAGAGAGAGAGAGAGAGACAGATGTGTGTGTGTGATATGTCTGTATGTATGTGTTAAAATATCACATTGTCTTCATCCATCTGCGGATCGACACCTAGGATGGTCCTGTATGTTGTCTGTTGTGAATAATGCTGTAATAAACATGGATGTGCAGGTTTTTCTGTGGGGTGTTGACTTAGAGTTGTTCAGGTATATGCTCAGGAGCAGTGTAGGCTGGATGATATTGTAATTCCATTTTTAGTTTTATGAGTAACTACCATACTGATTTCCATAGTGGCTGTACTAATTTAAATTTTCTCCACTTCCCCCACATCCTCATCACTGGTCCTGTAATTTGTTTTCTTTATGGGAGCCTTTCTGAGCAGGGCAAGATCTAATCTCATTATAGTTTTAATTTGTATTTAATGTTAAGGGTGTTGAACCTTTTGTTTTCACATATTATCCATTTGTACTTCATCTTTTGAAAAGAGCCAGTTCATTCATTTCATTAGCCTGTTTATTGACTGGATTGTTTGTCTTTTAAATTGACCTTAGTTGTGAAGGACTTTGTGAGTGTGAGATGTGCAAGCTAAAGTAAGGAGATACAAATGAGTGTACAAAGTCTGAAGTTAAACCTGTACAGATTGGGTCTTTCTGAGGTTCTCTACTCCTTTTCTACAGTAGATGTTAACTTCACATATCTCAGCCCTAGAGTGGCCTCAGTAGTGAGGTACCTTTATGTTTTAAGAAAGAAAATGTGGTACAAATTCATTTATGGTACGATATAAAAATATTCTTGCTTGAAGTACATAAATTGGCTCACTTAGCCTGTTATCTGTTTTAAATATTTGGTAAGTTCTCCTGGCGTTGTTAGTAACAAAATAACTGATGTATCTGCTTTTCTTAGCTCATGTAAAGTATTTTGATATAGCTGTGGAAAATTAGAAATTAGAATCTGTCCCCTAGGGATGAATATTTGCTTTGATGATTTAAAAAATACTTGTAGCTTCATTTCTATGTCTTAAAACTACCTTTTAAGATAGTTATAATTAGTTTTAACATAATTTAAACTCAATACAGTTTTAGCATGAGCATAACATTTATGTGATAAAGATATAAATAGCATTATCCAAATTTGTACATGTATAGGTAGTAAAAATTTGATGATTAATGCCACCTGAATTTTAAAAATGCCATCATGTGTAAAAGTAAACAAATAGCTTCCAGATCATTTCAGAGCTATAAAAGTTTCGAGGGAAAAAAATCTTGGAATAAAATAAGGCAGATCTTAACTCAGCTGATGACGTTTACTGTAATATACTCACTGATAAATTTAGAAATTTATCACTTTAGGAATAAATAAGTTTAGGAATGAAACACGGATTTTGTAATTTTTAGTAACTCAAAACAATAAATAATTGAGGATTCATAATGTTTTCCTTTAGCTGAAAACCAGAGATAGATACATCAACAGCCTGAAAAAGAAATGCCAGAAGGAAGCTGAGCAAAACAAAGAAAAGCAGAGAAGAATTGAGACCTTGGAAAAGTACCTGGCAGATCTTCCAACTCTAGATGATGTACAGAGTCAGAGTCTACAGGTAACGTGGTCAAACACACACCTTTGAAATGCTTACAAAATGTTTTAGAAACTAGCTACTTAGAAATTACATACTCAGTTACTACTCCTAAGATAAGTAGATTCTAAAACTCTTCAAAAAGAGTAAGTAGATCTCTCTTCTGTTGTTTATATGTGATTACCTTTGTAATAAACCTAGATGGTAACTGTCTTACTTAGCATTATATTTTTAAACTTTTTTATTTATTGCATGTATCTGTAATGTGTGTATGGAGGTCAGAGGACAATTACATGATTGATGATTCATGATAGGGTTATGTTCCTACTTTATGCAGGTCCCAAGCTTTAAACTCAGTTGTTGGGCTTGCACTGGACAACACCCTATCTGCTGAGCCATCTCTTTAGCCCCTAGCATTCTGTTTTTAAAAGGTGGTAGTTTCTAAGCCTAGCTATTAACTTTACCTCATAGCTCCACATTCACTCCATATTTTGGAGTTTTGTCCAATGTTCTCTGGGATTCAAGGCTCAAGATACTTCAAGACTTGTTGAATATCTTTATAGATGTTTATTTTCTTCAGTTCTTAATGTTGCTGTAATCTTTAATATTCCTTGATCTATAACCTCTCTTCTCTCCTCAGACTTCTATTTTCTGTTCTTAATTCCTCACTGAGTCTCTTTACCGGTTCTGGTGAAGTCTTCTTAAAACACGAGTTCACTTCAGTTATCTCAGTCCTTCCAAGCCATGGGTTCTCAACCTTGGCACAGAGACCATTTGGGGAGCGTTGTTCTCTGCTGTCTGCCTTGTGCGTTGCAGGAGAATTGGTTCTTGTAAGAGTCCTCCTGGCCTCTGCCTCCTAGACGACCACGGTGCTGCTTCTCTCTTCCTGCACAGACAATGGGTGTTTGTCAGTTTGTCGCGGAAGTAAAAATATCTTCAGCTGAGAATTGTTGACATAATTTTAGGATGCATATAAACAGAAAATTAGTTTATAAATTATAAAAGGAAGAGAGATTAAATATAGGGAGGCACTAAAGGACCATGGAAGATTACATGAGCAGGAGGAGGCAGGAGTAAAGAATTAAAAGACCTGGGATCTTAATACCTGACACCCATTAGGATAGCCACTACCAAGATTCATGGTGTTCAAAGACCCTATTTATAACAGTTATTTACGAGAATCAAAATACAGAATCAATAAGGTGTCCACAAATGGATGACTAGATACAAAATAGGTAGTACACATAAATAGAAAGGAATATTGTTGAGTCTTATAAAGGAAGGAAATTCTGACATACTCTTCAGCATGGATAAACCTGGAGATCATTTTATAATAAAGTAAGAATAGTAAAATAAGCCAGTCATAAATAGGCAATATTATATGATTATATTGTATGAGATTCATAAGCAATTAAATTACAGAAACATAGAAAGTAATGTTGCAGGATGTCATGGAGTGGGGTAAATAGCGATTGCAAAGAAATTGAATGGGTCCAGGTGTTTAAGTTCTAAGAATTGTCACGATGACAGTCTGGATGTACCCAATCATAAAGAGTCATACATCCAAACATGGTTATATTATGATGTTAATTTTATGTTTTTTATGTTTTACCACACTTAAATATTTTAAAAATTATGAACCTTTCTGTGTTCCAGAAAATGTTACTCAGTTTTCTGCTTCATAATCCGTTCTCCCAGTTCTTTCAAATAAAGGAAGAAGCAGTGTGAAGTTCTTTAGATAAAATATTGAATGTCTATAAGCGATAAGTCTATTTAACTCTGAGAAGAGTAGTAATTTAATGGCAGTATATTTAGTATTGCATGCAATTCAAACTGTAAATATTTTTCCTTAGCTGCAAGTTCTTGAAGAAAAAAACAAGAATTTGCAAGAGACTTTGATAGACACAGAGAAGAAGCTTGAGGAGATTAAGAAGCAATGCCAAGAGAAAGAGATGCAGCTCCTGTGCCAGAAGAAGAAGGAAAAGGAGCTGGTGGCTTCTGTGCAGAGGTAGGGGACCTGCCGTGGCTTCATGCTCTTCAGCTTGACAGTACCATCATAAAGTGTGTTCTACATAAACAGTACAACTGAATCTACAGCAGCAGTAGAGCATACTCATTACCTGAGTATCTGCCTTAGAAAGGTGCTATATAAGTTCACCAAAGCTAATGGATTCAGTTGTAATTTAATATTTTGAAGCATTATACCAGCATCTTGCCAAAAATTTTAGGTGAAAACATCAAAAGAATGAACAAAGAAAGTCAATTCAACAACTAAAGCCTGAAAATATCATTGCAAACTCTTAGGTTGAAGGTTTTATCAAAACAAGCAAAAATTCTAAGCAGCAGAAAATAACCAGTAGGCCAGACAGTGGTGGAGCACACCTTTAATTCCAGCATTCGGGAGGCAGAGGCAGGTGGATCTCTGTGAGTTTGAGGCCAGCATGGTCTACAAGAGCTAGTTCCAGTACAGGCCCCAAAGCTACAGAGGAAACCCTGTCTCAAAAAACCAAAAACCAAAATAAATAAGTAAATAAAGGAAAAAAAGAAAATAACCTGGAAAATACAGTACACTCCTTCCTAGAGAGTGCACCAGAGGTGCTTGATGGGCTGTTTTCATCTCACTGTGAGTGGCAGATTTTCATGTGCTTTCCAGAGGCACCTGCACATCTCGCCTCATTTCACACTTTGAAATCCAAGTCTCCAGTTACCAGCATTTGTTGGTCTGCTCAGCTTGTGCTCAGACTTGGGAATTTTTATTATAAATCTAGAAAACTAATACATACATAAGTTCATATTATTTTTATAATCTTTAAATCTTGTTATCAATCATGAATAGATTGAACTATCTGAAAGAGACAAATAGTAAAACAGCAAAATAACTGAGTGTGAGAAATCCAGTCTTCATGAGTTAGCAGCTCAGTGTATTCATGTTAATACTGCTTTACTCTCTAGTTTTTAAACATGAAATCCACTCAGTTTACTGTTTTCTCTGAGGTTTCAGTATAGTGAATGCTCTGATTTCTGCGTTTTTTAAAAAAAAAACACAAAAGTGGCCTTTTTTTTAAGGTTTATTTATTTATTTATTATGTATACAGTGTTCTGTCTACATGTTTGCCTGCAGGCTAGAAGAGGGCACTAGAGCCCATTATAGATGGTTGTGAGCCACCATGTGGTTGCTGGAAATTGAACTCAGGACCTCTGGAAGAATAGCCAGTGCTCTTAACTGTTGAGCCTTTTCTCCAGCCCCCTGATTTCTGTTCTTGATATCAGTTCCCAAAACTGTCACAATTTTGAGTTTACGATTTTTCCTAGTGTTTTCCTTTCTTGCACTTTAATTATTTTATTTTTTAAAAACAATCTTTTTTGTTTTACATACCAAACCTAGTTTCCCCTCCCTCCTCTCCTTCCACTCCTCCTGCCTCCCCCCCTCCCATCCACTCCTCAGAGAGGGTGAGACCTCCCATGGGAGTCAACAAAATCTGTCCCATCACTTGAGGCAGGACCAAGCCCCATCTCCCCCTGTATCTAGGCTGAGCAGGGTATCCCTCCATAGGGAATGAGCTCCAAAGAGCCAGTTCATGTACTAGGGATAAATACCGGTTCTACTGCCAGTGACCCCACAGACTACCAAAGCCACACAACTGTCATCCACATTCAAAGGGCCCAGTTTGGTCCTGTGCAGGTTTCCAGCTGTCAGTCTGAAGTCTGTGAGCTCCCACTAGCTCTGGTCAGCTGTTCCTATGGGATTCCCCATCGTGGTCTTGACCCCTTTGCTCATATTACCATTCCTTCTTCTTTACTACTGGCCTCGAAGAACCAGCCCAGTGCTTAGCTATGGCTCTCTGCATCTGCTTCCATCAGTTATAGGATGAAGGTTCTAAGGGATCAGGAAGGTTGAGTTGGGGGGATATCAGAGAAGGAGAGCAAGAAAAGAGACATCTTGATAGAGGGAGTCATTATGGGGTCAATGAGAAACGGGGCACTAGGGAAATTCCCAGGAATTCACAAGAATGACCCCAGATAAGAATCTAAGCAATAATGGAGAGGGTGCCTGAACTGCCCTTCCCCTCAGATTGATGACTACCTTAATTGTCAGCATTTTAATATTTTTGTTTGTTTTTTGTTGTTTTTTTTTTTGAGACAGGGTTTCTTTTAATGAATCCATAATATATACCAACTTTGTAGTCTTAAAAAAAACTTCCTGATTTTCACTAATTTAAACATTTTATCTTTGTTGAGAAAAATAAAAACAGTGTGTGAGTTCTGTTTTGTAGGCCACTGTGGTTGAAGAAACGAAACTGTGGCGCTTGGAGGCTTCCTAGCAGCTCTGGAAGATTACTGAGTGCTGTTTTGTCCCACTGTTTTCTTTTGCAGATTGGAGTCATTTTCTGTGTTCTCTTTTGTTAGGTTTTGTAAAACACTAAGCCACAAATGCTTGATTTGCAAAGATTAGTATAATGTATTCCAGAAAGCATTTTCCACTTTAAATTTTATCTTGAGGCTGACAGAGATAATATCTTAGAAGACTCCTCTTGCTTTTTGGTAAAAGTTTATTTTTAGTTCTCCAGTATTTGTATTGACAGTGACATCACTTAATGTTGAGGGGTAGAAATTTTATTTACGTTTACTTGGCTCTAGGATATTTCTTATATTTTGAAAGAACTTCATATGTATGTGTGACTACAAATTATATTATTACATTTTATTTAATGTTTCTAACATTTTGTTTTTTAATTTTTAAGAAATTCATAAACTCAAAAAGCTTTTCCTTAGAAATGAAAATGTAAACTATAAAATAATTCATAAGTTAGTTCCACTTTTCAAAAGTTTTCCTACTTTTGGAAATGGCCTTGCTATGTAATCCCAACATGTATACATGAAAGAAAATTTGGCAGTGGGCAGCAACATCGTACAGTCCTCCTTATTGTTGGCTCTTTACATTTTAAAGAGTTGTGTGTTCATGTGGGTCTATGTTTGTGTGGCAGCCAGGGGTCAACTTTTGGTATCATTCCTCTGGAGCTGTCTACCATGGTGTTTGAGACAGTATTTCTCAGGGGCCAGAAACTTCCTAAGTAAACTAGACTGGCTGTCAGTGAGGTTCAATGTTCTGTCTGTTTCCACCTCCCCAGTGCTGTTACAAGCTGTTCTGCCATACCTGCTTTATTAACATGGGCTTCGGGGATAGAAGTCAGGTCTTTTGGCTTGTACAGACTGAGTTACCTCCCAAAATGGAAACATAATTAATTTTTAAAGTGTATTTTATCCTCTTGTAATGCCATTAAGTACATGGAACGTAGTACCAACACCAAGATGGCAAAATATAATGCACTTGTAGTTTGAAAAAGTAATTACTTTTTACAACAATTAACAATGTCTTACAAAACAGTGCACATATCAGTACCACATAAATGATTACTAATGTCATTAATTATAAATATATGTGCAGTCCTTATTTAGTCACCTAGTGTTACCAGTTCTTTTTCCATAACGTAAGTAATGTCATTTTTCTTATTGAAAAAGACAGCTTCAGATTGCTATAATACTTGAAAAAAAGAAAAAACAAAATCAGAGTTATAAGAGAATTGCTTTTCAGTCTTCTGCAGTTTATTTTGAGACAAGGTCTTACCATATGTAGCCTTGGCTGACCTGGTACTCACTGCTTAGCCCAGGGTGGCCCAGAACTCACAACAGTTCTTCTATCCCAGCTTTTCGAGTACTAGGTTTCCAATTATATGCTACCATGCCTGGAACATGTTGCAACTTTTGAGACTAATTCTTTTTTTTCCCCCTCCAGCTGTTATTGTTTGGTTTTGGTTTTTATTGTTAATGACATGGTCTGCTTTTACCAATTACTAATTTTCCATTCTGATGGCTAATATCTTGTTTTCCTGTATCTTTTACTTTTTTTACTAAGAAAGGTTTTTTTTCCATATAGTACATTTTGACCATGTTTTTTTCTTTTCCCCAGTTTCCAGTTTCCTTTCAGATTCTCCACCTGCCCACACACACACACTCACACATGCGCACACAGAAATCAAAATAAACAAGCTGCAGACCAGTAAGAAAAAAATGCCCAAGCAAAGCTAAATGAGACAAGCCTGAAAGAATATCATTGAGTTTATTTTGTATTGCCAGCTATTCCTAGGCATGGGGTTTGTCCTTATGTGGTGTTAATATACCCAGTGAGACTGGGTTGGAAGAAACTGATATATTGTTAATGTGCCAGAAGAGTTTCCTTCGTCATAGGCAGCATGACAAACCTAAGCTGGTGGCATGAAAAAACACATTCTTATGTTGTTGGGAATCTGCTTGTTTGTTCCTGACTGCTTAGCCCCGAAATAATCACATAGAAACTATATTATTTAAAACACTGCTTGGCCCATTAGGTCAAGCTTCTTATTGGCTAACTCTTATATATTAATTTAACCCATTTCTAGTAATCTGTGTTTTGCCATGAGGCCGTGGCTTACCCAGTAAAGTTCTGGCATATTAATTTAACCCATTTCTAGTAATCTGTGTATTGCCATGAGGCTGTGGCAGTAAAGTTCTGGCATCTGTGTCTCTGGTAGAGCTACATGGCTTCTCCCTTACTCCACCTTTCTTTCTCTCAGTATTCAGTTTAGTCTTCCCTGCCAACCCAAGTTCTGCCCTATCAACAGGCCAAGGCAGTTTCTTTATTCACCAATGGTATTCACAGCATACAGAGGGGAATCCCACATCACCTCCCCTTTTCTGTTTAAATAATAAGGAAGGTTTTAACTTTAACACAGAAAAATTTCATATAACAAAACAGGTATCAAGCAAGAAGGACAGCTACAATATTTATATCTATTTTATCTTTAATTATAACAAAGAAAACTGTAACTATAACTCCTTCAACTCCATCAAAGACTCCAGAAGGATATGATATTACCTAAGTAAACAGGAAGTACATTGTAAGCAACTTCCAAAACTCTAGAATTGACAGAAACATCTCGCTACCTGGACAGTCACCCAAAGTTCTTCTTCAGTCTAAAGTATCTGGCATAATTTTCCATGAAGCAGGAAATTTCAAAGACAGTTCTGCCTGTATTGGCAGTTTGTCAGTCACTTCCTTCTGTGTCCTGCAGAATGTCTGGCAGACTCTTTTATGAAGCAGGAAACCTGAAAGATCATCTTACTTTTAGGCAAGCTCAGCAGTCATTTCTCTGTGGGGCCTGCATGTCCAGTTCATCAAGCAGTCCAGGCAAGAACAGTTCCTTGCCCAAATGGCTAGCAAACTCAATAAGGAGTCTCTTCAATGCCCATCTTCCTCATGAAGTAGATTGGTGCTGCCAGGAGCATATGTGTTTCACTGTCATGAAAAGTCCTAAATTCTTAAAACACTTTAAATGCCATATTCTGTAGTCTTTGAAAGATTTGAAGAATCCCTATCCATCTGAAATACATCTCTATTTATCTAGAAAATCTAACATGACTACAAGCTTAACTATTATAGATGATTATCTATTAACCTATATTTCTTAATTATACATTACATTTTTAAATAAGCTGGATAAACACAATACCTTAATCAAGATCAGAAACATATATACACAGTATAGCAAAATTGACCTTAAATTTATATCAATCAACCAAGATTCATACCAATGCAAATCTCTATAGCATATCCCCCTTTAAATGTAAACAAACATTTATAAACAATATTTGGGAATATGGGTGTAGTTTTGTCCATACTGCTTCCTGCTGATTGGGGGCACTGTTAATCAGGTCTTTCATGGTATATTCTGTGTGCTAAGTTCATCTCAGTCAGAAGTTGGGTGAAGTAATTTTTTAGGGGTGTTCATAGTCATCTTTCAGGTGGTCTTGGTCCATCAAACCATATTAGTCTAGAAGCAATCCCTAGGTTCTCATCCTCTGTGGAAACAAAAGAAGAACCTCTTTTCCAAAGCAACATATCCGTAGACCAAAATTTTGAAATCAAGATACTTTTAAAGTATATATGTTGGTTTAGCTTAGCAGACTTTACAATGAAATGTGTCTCTGTACTTAGCTGCTTCACAGTCAAAAAATTCAAAGAAGACACAATAATATACACAATCCAGACTCTGTGTATTCACCGTCTTTACATGGCTTATTTAATTTTATTTATAACTGTCTATATTCTTTTTATTCTCTCTCCCAAGCCTGCAGACATTTATCCAACACTGTGACCCATTTAGAGGTCTTTTATGTCTGAATGTGTCCTGTTGTGTATCTATAATTCTTTACTGTTCAGGAGCACTTCTTAAAATGCTACACACTGCTTAAAAACTTAAGCTTTGGCATTACTAGGGCAAATACGGCGCTTCCTGCTTGCCCCGCCTAGTCCAGCATGGCAGAGCTGCTCACTACCTCAAGAACCATGCATAGTGCCCCATCTCTAGGCACACAGCCAGTCCATGTTGCCACCAAGCGAGCCATAGCATGTTGCTCACAAACCCCATTTAAATGCTTGGTCACCTGAAAGAGCCAGAGGTCACGCTGGTAGCACAGCCCAGAAAACCGGCATTTCAAAACAGCACAGCTATTTTTCTGCTACCCCTGAATCAGGAAAACCTCTCTTAAAGGAGCTATGGCATGCTGCCTGCAAAGAGCAAGAAGCTGTATTAAACTCTGTATTTTTGTGTCTAGAATTCCTTTCCAAACTCTCTCAGGTTTTAAGTGTATTTTAGTTAACCACATTGGCACCAATTTCTTGTTGGGAGGCCGCTTGTTTGTTCCTGACTGCTCCAAAATAATCACACAGGAACTATATTATTTAAAACACTGCTTGGCCCATTAGGTCAAGCTTCTTATTGGCTAACTCTTACATATTAATTTAACCCATTTCTAGTAATCTGTGTATTGTCACAAGGCTGTGGCTTACTGGGTAAAGTTCCAGTGTCTGTGTCTCCGGTGGGGCTACATGGCTTCTCCCTGACTCCACCTTTCTCCCTCTCAGCATTCGGTTTAGTTTTCCCTGCCCTACCTAAGTTCTGCCCCAAACAGGCAAAGGTAGTTTCTTTATTCACCAATGGTATTCACAGCATACAGAGGGGAATCCCACATCATTCTTCCACATCCTTATTAATTCTGTTGATTTGGCAACAATAATCCCTATAACCAAACTTTTGCTATACTCAGAGAAAAGGCACGGACACATCTACATTCTTAATCTCTCTACCGTACTCATCTTAGTCAAGTAATACTCTACCTATCTAGTGTTTAAAGTAATACTCATCTTGGGAATAAGGAAAGAATGGTTAGATTACAGAGTTCAGCTTCATGAGATGGACTTCAGTGGGACCTAGGGAGTCCACACTGTAAGCACCCCCAACTTCAGATTTGCCATTTCTAAAATGATGGCCAGCCTCTGTCTAGTAATGATCTCTTCTTAGTTTTGTAAAATACATAGCTATTTGTATATTTTCTGTGAATCTTCATTGTTTGATTAAAAAATATTTCTTCACTAAATTGTTTTCTTCTAAACAACAGCTTACAACAAAAAGTAGAAAAATGCCTTGAAGATGGAATACGCCTTCCCATGTTAGATGCAAAACAGCTTCAAAGTGAAAATGACAATCTCAGAGAGCAGAATGCTACTGCCAGTAAGGTTAGTAGACACTGAGAGCAGAGGTCACATCTGTTCTGTGGAGTATGTGTATCTTAGAGTTTTCTATGTGATTTGTAATTTTAGTGATATTTAATAGCTTATAAAATATTTAGTTTGCTTTGATTTAAAAAGAAGATAGCAGTTTAATATATTATAAATTATTTAAACTTAAATAAAAGTCAAAACAGAAGGAGATATTTTCTGCTAAATTATTCAGTCTGTCTCAAAGTTATTTTTATAAATAAAAAATTTCATTAAGAATTACAGGAAAATATTTGCAGTTTTAATTATGGGTGGTCCATCCTTGTGATTTGAAGGATATTTAACTATGAATGCTCTTTAAAATAAAGATATTACAAATAAACTTTTCTCTTTTGAGTTTTCTTGAAGTATTGATGCTCTTTTTAAAGTAATGAAAAAGATTCAGACTAATTTTTTTTGCTGTGTTTTAGATAATAGAGAGCCAGCAGGAAGAAATTAACAGAATGATTTTAGAAATTCAGGTAAGGAATGGTCTTCACATATTTTAGTGTATCTGTATGCTAATTTATTCTTATTGCGTCCATTACCTAAAAGTGTTAAGGTATATTAAAGTATATGAAAATATAATACTAATAGTACCTGAGAAAAGTTATAAATTATTCAATATTAATGTGAGCAGAATTCATATTGTACATGTGTACAGTTGTGAAAGACCAAAATTTACTAATAAAATAAAATTCTGTTTGGTGAGCCAGTTCTCCCGAGGGGTAGTGAGCCTGTTTCCTCCTCTTTTTTGCTCCCTTCTATAATTGGCCGTTGTTTCTCTCAGGTGCTGAGAATGCATTTGATTGAGGTCACCAGAGATCAATCATAAGAGAGAATGGAATGCTATTAGTCTAATTATTTAGTTTTTATATACTAGTTCCATCTGGAAATATACTCCCAGCCCAACTCTACCCATATTTTCTTCTTTTCCTTCATTAAATTTTCTTCAGAAGTCTGTAATGTTTTCTCCAGTATCCCCTTGGTCCCACTTAATACTGAGATCTCTAATATCACTCTGTCTCTCTTGTTTTATTTAAGCTGACATTGCTTCCCCTACTGCTATTGCACTATAGTGCCTGTACTAGTCAGATGATGCGCACCAATTACAGAAATAAAATAGGGCTGTTATTTGTGGAATACTTCTATTATGTATCTGTTAAACAATCAATTCTAAGTATGACATCCCCACAATCTGCTTTTATAGTTCTTCCCTCCCTCCATATCCTGAACATGCCTACCATGTTTGTAAATGTGCTCACATCAGGAAATTTGAGTAAAAGCTGTAGTCCACTAAGTTCCTGTGCCCTTCCAAGAATGCCAATCTGCTAAACGTGCTCAGAGCATTATTTAATACAGCGTGGAACCATGTTATGTTCCCCAGCCTTTACCTAGAACTGACAGTGCTCCTTTTAGTTTCCCTCTTCCTCCTAATGACACTGTTGCTCTTCCTGTATCACCAAATGGTGAGATGTGACAAGTTCATATCTTCACATTTTATTGAGTTTCTTGAGAATGATGCTCTGGTGGCTCAGCTTGGGAGTTAGAACTTATCAAAATTCTGGACACATATGCACACTTTAACAGTTTGGAACCTAATCAGTCTTTAATTCCTTTATTCATTTTCTGTGTACTTATGGAGCCCTTATCTATATGGTGGACACAGTTCTTAAATTTCATGAGTGAGCAAACCAAGTCTCGAGTCAGCCTAATGGGTTAGGTTGGGAGAATTGGAGATTAAACATCAAATCCTATTTTGATTTTTGTTAAGTCTTTTAAGTGCTGATTAAAGGCATAAGTAGGACAGAGGGTAGTGACAGAGAGGACTCCACATGAAAGTGTGACCACGGAGGTTTTGTGAAGGAGGTAATATTTGAGCAGAGACATTAGGGAAGATAGGTGGGGGAAGCATAGCACCTGCTCTAAGGAAAGGAAGCAGCAGATGCCTTGAGCTGTCAAGTGTGTCCCAGTACCAGCAGGGAGGCTGCTCAGTGGGGGGTGGGCATTGAAGCAGTGAGATGAGGTGAAGGTGATGGAGGGAAGTAGCCTGGACAAGATGATCCAGTGTTTAGATCTTACTCTATGTATGACAGAAAGCCATTGGACAGATTTTATTGAAGGAATTTTTAGAATCATACATTCTAATTCTAACAGTGCTTGCTTGGAGGTTCTAGCAGAGAACACAGTTACTTATCGACCTTAAGGGAGACAAAGGTCCTGTATGAAAAAGGTCATCCTTTTGATAGGATATGGATCAGTAAGGAAGGGAGGGCACCCACTCCCAGATTGACTTATGAGTCAGTGAACTCTGGTAGTCATTGCATAACAGTTAACACAGCCACAGCACCCTCATTGTCCCTAGTGTCAATCAGAATTAATGCATTCTCCCGTTTCCCATGTTAAATGATTTATCTGTGATTTAAATAATGTTCAAGAATTTCTTCATGCGTTGATTCAAAAAGGTTAAGACCTGTATGTTTCTTCAGACAAAGCTTCTGTTGTTCTACAAGTTAGAACCACAGAACTGTTAGGTGCTTCCAAAAAGTGGGTCTAACAACAAAGTTTTGTTAAATTTACAACAATCAATGCATGAATTTTTAAAAAGATTTAATTTTTTAAAGTTATTTGTGTGTAGGCCTGTGCACATGAATGCAAAGGCCTTTAAAGGCTAGAAGAAGATGTCAGGTCCCCTGTAGCTGATTGTGAGCCACCTGAAATGGGTGCTGAGAACTGAACTTGGGTCTCCTGCAGAAGTGGTCTTCACTCTTAACTTGTCACCAGCCCCCAACACAAGAATTTTTTCATGAAGCTTGAGCCATGATACCTGACAGTTTTTCTTCATATTATGGTTATTCAGTATTTAATTGTATAAACTAAAATGTGCATAATTTGCTCCTCAATTTTATTGCAGTTTTTAGTCACATGTAAATATGATTGCATATAAGTTAAGTATGTAGAAGAATGTGATTCATACCATTTTGTCTTTTATCTCAAATACTTTTTTGTGTTTTTCTTAAATTTTTTATTTTACATACCAACCACAGTTTCCCCTCCCACCTCTCCTCCTGTTCCCTTCCCCCACTTTCTTTGTACACTCCCCCCACCCACTCCTCAGAAAGGGTACGGCCTCCCATGGGAGTCAACAAAGCATGGCATATCAAGTTGAGCCAGATATCTCTCTCAAGATATCTCTCTCATTGCTCTCTCTCCATCCCTCCCCCATCATTGTTCTCTCTCTCTGTCTCCCAACTCCTTTCTTTAAGCAGCTTAGAAAATTGGAGTCAAATTAATAATTTATTTCCAAATACGTTGGTCCAGGCAGTATATTCATTAAGTTCTGTTATGTTTTGAAGTGATAACTTATTTTTTTCTTTTTTGCCTTTAGCATCTCATTTGTAAATTGTGATTGTCTAGGTCCTAGATAGGCCTAGTATGTAGTTTACTTACAAAAGTATCTAATATAGTATAGGTCAACCTGGCCACGCTTAACTGATTTGTATTAGAGTGGGAAGGTAGAGATGGAGACAAGTATGGCTCCTCCCTTTCCTGAAATTCATCTCTTTGGTTGTGTTAATTTTGTCCCCTTACAGTTGAAAAGGATGGATTTATAAACATTTGGTGGTTTGTGATGACACTTCATAAAAGATGTGTACTTTGTTTTAAAAAAAATATCAATCCATAAACTGTTTTTTTCTCTGGCATCAGAAATTTAAAAGACCATTTTGAGTTGAAGAAGTACTCTTACGTTATTTTGCAAGTAGCTAATAAATATATTTGATGGGTGAAGTATCACAGTAGTAATCTAACAGAGCAATGCTCTTGACTGCTAATTCTTCAGTGCTGTATAGTTTTTCCTTGGCTGTTTTCAAGGACAGCCTTCCCATAGGTTATATCTGTCCTTTTCTTCATGTAGCTAAAATACAAATAAAATGCTATGTAAAAGGAAAGCAGAGCATCCCAAATGATTGATATAAATCTTAAATTTTAGCTATCACTATAGTAATAATTATAAAACTGAATTCACAATAATTTTAATGTTCTTCTTTTTCTAATAGTTGCAACACACTTAAGTTTTATAGTGGACAGAAACAATTTTGTGTTACTCGAATTGCATTTTTTTACCACTGCTTTTTTTCAATAAACATGTAAATGATCAAAGGTAAACAGTAAAATCTTATGCTGTACGCACGTCTCCCTTATTAATACAAGATGAAATAAGACGTTGTTTTATAATGAAATGCTATTTATTGAGACAAGGTCTCAATAAATTTCTGTAACTTATCATATAGACCAAACTGGCCTCAAAGTTACAGAGATGTACCTGTCTCTGCCTCCCAGAGGATTAAAGGTGGGTGCCACCAGGCCTTGCATGAAGATATTATTTAAATCATATGTCATCTGCCATTTTACACCCAAAGTTTAAAAAAAATTTACCTGGTATAAGTCACTGGAAAGTGTAATTCAGTTTTAGAAGGAGAACAGAATTCATCTTGGACTAGAAATAATACTGCAATTGTTGTTAAATATGGAAAAAGCAAAGCTTCATATAAAATCAGATATTAAATTTGAAATTGAGTCCTGTATGAAACTGAGTCCTGTAAAGTATAACTTTTTATACAGTTTGGCTCAACTGCCAAGATGATATTGTTGACTGGGATGAATACCTTGTTGATTAATTGATTGTGTAGAAATGTTGCTTTTCTTTACATACATGAGACCAGGAAAGATATACTGGCTTCTCTGTGGGCTTTTCCACTTATGAACAAAATAACATTTGCATACTACATTCTATCATTTCTGTAAATTTTATGGTTACAGTCAGAATGTGATTGAGTTCTTCATTAGGTATTACCTTCCTTCCTGCTTTGTTAAAGCATTTCACCATCATAAGCTTATTCCTAGTTGACTGTCATCTTTGCATTTTGGATTTGTAATCTTGACAAAGGAAGTATGGACTTTAAAATTTTCAACTCTGTTTACTGGTTTAACATTAAAATGTCTCCATAATGGAAGCATTAATGTCGTTAACTGGCATTTCTAAATTGACATCTGTCAATGAATGATTATTATAACCACAAAAGATAAAATTACATTCAGAGGTCATTTCGACTGCCTACTCTTAGAGGCATGACTAGGACTTCCATTCTTAAAACTCTAGACAGTCTGTTCTATTTACAACAGGTCAAGAGAAGATATTTATACAGTCTCAGAAGATTTGTCCTAATGTTTACCAACAACTTGTAAAGCTCAGTTAGTAGACTTTTCTAGAAGTACTAGAATACTAAATACTAGAGAAATGGATTTTATGCCAGTAGGGTTCCTTATAGGTGGACTATGACTTCTTTAACGTAAATAATTGAATTGCATTAATGCAATTGTTATATAGTATTTATCTTCTACCTTTTGTTAGATTAATTTTATGATATGAAATTCTTTCTAATGCTTAATTTTTAAAAGATACATATGAAATTGCTTCATGTCTTATGACAAATTAAAAATACCATATCAAACTTAATAGTTGAAAAACCTACCAGCCAAATATAATGCCTTCTATCAAAGAGAGGTTAGCATGCTTTTATATGCTCTTTCTTCAGGTATCTTTAATTCAGGAGACTTGTATTATTATACATATTGTGCATTTGCTTTGAGTGCTTTATAATTTTTGCATAATCGAGATATGTCAAAAACTGTAAAAGGTGAATTCAGCTTCTGAAGAACCATCTTTTTGTGTCTTGGTTAGGGAGGAAGCTATCGGTGTAGATTATGAAGAATTCTCTCAAGCCTATTTGTGCTGAGTGGTCAGTCACCAAATTTGTCTGGATAGTTAGATTATTTGGGATGCTTTTGGAGTCCTATCTTTATGAGCTTTATGAATTCCTATCTGAGGGTTAAATTTGAGCCTGGATTGGACAGACTGTGGGCATCACTTGACTACAGCCTTGTGTCTAGTCCTGTATCCTCTGTCACACACAATCCTCAGTGCTCTCTGCTCCTGAGTGGGAAGTGGAAGGAAGACTGTGTGGGAGGTGAATAAAAAGGTTTAATGTCTAGATACCAAGTTATGCTGCTGAAAGATCTTGTTTATGAACCAAAATACAAATCACAAGGCAGAAGAAAGGGAACGCAGGCAGCTTTTTCTTTATATTGTATCAAGTTTTAATAACAATTTTGAGTCATAATGTCACAACATACGTTTCATGCCTTTGTATGTTACAATATTTTTAGTATATCCAGTAGATGCTCAGACTCAGGTCACAGCCTCAGAGCACTTTATCCCCTCAGAAGAAGCCCTGTGTCTTCTCGCTTTCTCTTAAGCTCTCCTCCCCTCTCTAGCTCTGAGCAATCACTGAGACATTTCTGGCTGCTGTAGATTTACCTGTTCCATAACTTATGTGTCTGTGACTTTTTCTGACATTAGCCAATTGTAAGCTCTGCTAGTTGCTGCTGATGCTTTGCTTTCAGCTGTTCATGATAGCACACACGGCTTTACAGATCATCTTCACAGGACAGCTTCATAGGCTAGTAAGGATTGCTCTTACTGGGGGATTATGCCTCCCATTCACCTGCCTCACGCCTGTAACATCAGTGAATCTCACAGTAACCTAACAGAGCACCTCATGGAGAATGTAGAGCTCCTCATCAGGTGGTTTTTAAAATCACATGATTGCAAAATGATAGCTAACTTAAAGAATTAGAACTATCATATCTTCGAGTTTTATAAACAAAGCTAAAAATGGCTTATGGTATTTGCATATTACTTCTTTTAGTTTTTACAATTTTTTAATTTTTATCGGAGAGTGTGTGTGTACCCCACATTTCTTACTTCTTAAATAGATGTGAGGAGATAGAAATGGAGGGGCCAAGTTCAAAGCCCAGATTTCTAAGATTTGATCATCAAATTAGGAATTCTTTTGGTAATATATAACAAGTACTGGGATATTTAAATGTGCTCTCCCTCACATCACAACTATGTTTTTCTTAAAGAAAAGTCTTTATTGTGAATACAAGAAGCTTGCCTGTAGAGGAGGCTCGAATAGAAGCTTCTTATAGCAGCATGGACATGTAGAATGGGCCCCACTGAAGTGTGAGTACTGGTCCACATACATTCAGGGCTTTTGGACACTTGTTTCTCTTTAAACTAGCATGCAAGTAATTGATATTACTACAGACTTTCCCTACAGACTCTGTTTTTGTTGAATCTTCTCTCTCTGTCCCTTCTCCCCCAAGTAGCCCCATTCCACATGCATGTATTTGATTACCTTTCTTTCATTCTTCCCTCACTTAAGACCTCCTCCCTCCTGTGTTTCTCCTTGTCTTATTACCTATATCCATCCATATTCATGTGGATTCTCACAAAAAATTAAAATTTAAGACCCAAATATGTGATGAAGCATGTAGTGTTTTTTTTTCTAACTCTGGCTCCCAGTGCTTAATATAGTTCCAGTTCCATCTATTTTCCTGAAGATGTCACAATTTCATTTTTATTTATGCCAAATAAAGTTCCAGAGTGTTTATGGACCACCTTTTCCCATATCTGTTCATCCGCTGATGGACATTTAGACATCAGTGAACATGGACGTGCAAGTATTTCTCAGATGGAATTCAGTCTTCATGGCATACATTCAATAAACCCCTTAGTTTTTAGTCTGCAACTCAGAATTCTCCCTTCCATATTTGCATTCCTAGGTTCCTATTCCACATAACCACACTATTGGACATACTTGACATAACACATACCTCCCAGTCCTGAATTATTAAACTTAACCTTATTTCTCAACACATGTTTCTCAGGAAATTCCATGACCTTTAAAATATATCCCTCTCCACGCTCCCCCTGTTGCCAGCATCATCCAAACGATTTTTGTTTCTCTTGTGGAGTTGCTCTTCCTGCCTCTACCCTTGTGTTCACATAGTCTGTTCTCTTGTCAAGTGGTACAGTGGGACAAAAATCAGATCACATATTTCTGCTCAGAACTCTTTAATAGTTTCTTTTATTCAAAATAATAATCCAAATTGAAACATTAAGTCGTGAAGCCTGTTATGCACACTAGTTGCCGTGCTCGGTAACTGTAGTCACCCTGGCTTTGTTGCCTCTTTCATTTAATCCAACAGAAGGCAATGTATGCCCCAGAATTCCTGAACTGACTGAACTCTCGGTATCTGGTGGACACAGTCCCTTAATCACTGCAAATCTTGGTATCAGTGTCAGCTTTTCCGTGTAGTTTGTACCCTGTTTTGAGATTTCAATGTCATTTTTCCTACCATTCTCTTTTCCATTTTCTACAACAGTAAACAAACTAATATACAATATTATACAGCTATAATTTATTTTGTCTTTTTCTTGCTAGTAAAACTTCCACAAAGTCCAACTGCTATGACTGTATTCACTAATTTATCACATAGTACAAAGAACAGTTTGCTCATAGATAATCACATGAGGTAGTATTGTTTTGATAACTCTTGTGGGATGTGTGTGTGTGCATGCGCATTCATGTATGTATGCAATACTAGTGTGCTTTTCTTTTCAAATGACTCTTTTTAAGTTGGGTTTACAGATTGTGTAGAGTCTGTTGGCAATAACATGGCTTTCCTTCATTTGAGTTATTTGTGTATTTCTAGATTCTTATATCTAAACAGTACATTCATTTAAAACTACTTTTCAGCTTCAGAAATGCTCATAGTAAATGCCAGGAGGTTATGAGTTTAGCAGAGTCTTAAGACTGTTAAGTCTGGAATTTAAGGAAGATTTTTGACATTTAAAACCTAATTCAATCCTTTAATTTATGAATTCTTAATGTGGCTAATGGAGCACAAACAGATTGGTATTCTGCATTTCACAACAGCCAAATATTTATTTCAGAAAATAGGGGTCATTCATTTATACATGGTAGGAAACCACTATTTGTAGCAATTATACTTTAAAAAACACAAGATTTCAAAAATGCCTTGTGAAATAACATTTATTATTCCTTCTTGATAGAACAAATTAGCTAAGATATCTATCAAATAATCTAGGTTTTCCTGCATAGGAAAATAGTTATTAACTTGGTATTTTGGATTCTTACATCAAAATAAATACATTGTGCATTTGCACTTATAAACACTAGTAAGCACTGCAAGAGCTATTGTGAACATTAAGTGAAAGACCAGAACTACTTAAACAACCCTTGTTCTGTTCAGTGGTGGTGATTGAAAGGAAATAAGCATGATGTTTACTGCTTGAACTGGGCTTGACTTTGGAAATCTAGCATGACAGTCACATTTTTGTTCTTTCATCTATTGAAACAATAGCATTACTTCACTCCAAACCTTATGTATACACGTTTTCATACAATTTAGAATAGATTAACTCTGTTGTAGATGAGGTGCTATTGTCAGGCAGCTTCAGCACTGCAGCTAGAGTTATCCTTGGAAGCAGACAGGAATGCATCTATGAACCCAGTCTCCATGGTGCTTCCAAATACCCAGCCAGTATGTCACATGAGCCAGATGTTATTTAGTTGTCCTTCTTGTGACTCTATTGCCAAATACTTCAACTTCTTCTGATAGAAAAGGTTGTCTGTACCCGGGTGATTGGTAGTACACGGCTTTATTCCCAGCATTTGGGAAGCAGAGGCAAGCAAATCTCTGTGAGTTCTAAGACAGCTTGGTCTACTAGTTCCAGGACAAGCTCCAAAGCTACAGAGAGAAATCCTGTCTCAAAAAGAAAAGGAAGGAGGGAGGGAGGGAGGGGATGGAGGGAGGGAGGGCAGGCAGGCAGGCAGGCTTGCCTATTTTGAAACTGTCTTAATTTAATCTTACATGGAAACACATTAATCACTAGCTAATTGCCCTTCATAGTCAACATGGCTCTGGGTTGATCAAACTGTAAAACACTTAAGTTTTTAATGTATTGCATTGTGAAAATAACCTCTTTGGATTTAGTTTTTATTGTTAAAATGTGAGCTTAAGTGTTTTTTCTGTAATTCTTTTTTTTTGGTATTGTGTTGTTTTGTTTTGTTTGTTTATTTTTTGAGACAGGGTATCTCTGTGTAGCTTTGGAGCCTGTCCTGGAACTCGCTCTGTAGACCAGGCTGGCCTCAAACTCACAGAGATTAGCCTGCCTCTGCTCCCGAGTGCTGCTATTAAAGGCATGTGCCACCACTGCCCCATATCTCTATAATTTTAATAAAGCTAGTTTTCTATATAATTCTTTTTTTTCTTTTTATTACTTAAAAAATACCAATCCAAATCCCCCCCACCCCTCCAACTCTAGGGGAGTGCCATGCACCCCTCCCTGTGGAAAGTCCAAGGCCCTCCCTACTACATCTAGGTTGAGCAAGGTTTACATCCAAAGAGAATAGGATCCCATGAAGCCGGTATATGCAGTAGAAACACATCCCAGTGTCACTATCAGTGGCCCCTCAGTCTGCCCCAGTTGTCAACCCAACCCCCTTCAGAGGGGCTTGGTTGTTCGCATGCTCGTTCACTCCCAGTCCAGTTGGAGTTGGTGAGCTACCATTAGCTCAAGCACACTGTCTCAGTGGATGACCCCCTCATGGTCTTGGATTCCTTGCTCATACTCTCACTCCTTCCACTCTTCAACTGGATCTTGGGAGCTCAGTCCACTGCTCCAATGTGGGTCATTGCCTCTGTTCCCATCTGTTGTTGGATGAAGGTTCTATGGTGATATTTAAGATAATCATCAGTCTGACTACTGGGTAAGGTCAGTTCAGACCCTCTCCTCTATTGCTTAGGGTCCCAGCTGGGTTCATCTCTGTGGGTTCTTGAGCATTTTTCTAGAGCCAGGTTCTTGCTAACTCAATAATGGCTCCCTCATTCAAGATGTCTCTTTCCTTGCTCTCATATCTGTCCTTTCTCCATCTCGACCATCCCATTCCCTCAAGTTCTCCTCAACCCCCTTTCTCCCCCCTCTATCTCCCACCCCCCTGCTCCCAAAGTTTTGCCTGATTCCAATTTCCAGGTAGGTCTATATATGTTTTTCTTTAGGTTCACCTTATTACTTAGTTTCTCTAGGATCCTGAACTATAGGCTTGTTGCCCTTTGTTTATGACTAGTATCCACTTATGAGTGAGTACATACCATATTCATTTTTTTGGGTCTGGGTTACCTCACTCAGGAAAATGTTTTCTAATTCCGTCCATTTGCATGCAAAATTCAAGATGTCATTATTTTTTACTGCTGAGTAGTACTCTAAACTGTAGATATGCCATACTTTCTTTAGTCATTCTTCAGTTGAGGGGCATCTAGGTTGTTTCCAGGTTCTGGCTATTACAAATAATGCTGCTATGAACATAGCTGAACAAATCCTCTTGTAGTATGATTGAGAGTCTTTTGGGTATATTCCCAAGAGTGGAATTGCTGGATCCTTAGGTAGGTTGATTCCCAGTTTTCTGAGAAACTGCCACACTGAATTCCAAAGTGGTTGTACAAGTTTACATTCCCACCAGCAATGGATGAGTGTTCCCCTTGCTCCACAACCTCTCCAGCATAAGCTATCGTTAGTGTTTTTAATCTTAGTCATTCTGACAGGTGTAAGATATTGGTATCTCAAAGTTGTTTTGATTTGCATTTCCCTAATAGCTAAGGATGAAGAACTTGTCCTTAAGTATCTTTTGGCCATTTTAAATTCTTCTGTTGAGAATTCTCTGTTCAGTTCCGTACACCACTTTTTAATTGGGTTATTTAGAATTTTAATGTCTAATTTCTTGAGTTCTTTATATATTTTGGAGATCAGTCCTTTGTCTGATGTGGGGTTGGTGAAGATTTTTTTCTCATTCAGTAGGCTGCCTTTTTGTCATATTGACTGTGTCCTTTGCTTTACAGAAGCTTCTCAGTTTCAGGAGGTCCCATTTAATTATTGATGCTCTTATTGTCTGTGCTACTGGGGTTATATTTAGGAAATGGTCTCCTGTGCCCATGCATTGGAGGTTGCTTCCCACTTTCTCCTCTATCAGGTTCAGTGTGGTCAGTTTTATATTGAGGTCTTTAATCCATTTGGATGTGAGTTTTGTGCATGGCAACAGATATGGATCTATTTTCATTCTTCTACAAGTTGACATCCAGTTATGCCAGCACCATTTGTTGAAGATGGTTTCTTTTTTCCAATGTATCTTTTTTGCTTCTTTGTCAAAAATCAGGTGTTCATAGGTGTGTGAATTAATATCTGGGTCTTCGATTCGATTCCATTGGTCAGCGTCTCTGTTTTTATGCCAATACCAACCTGTTTTCATTACTGTAGCTCTGTAATAGAGCTTGATGTCAGGGATGGTAATGCCTCCAGCAGTTCCTTTGTTGTACAGGATTGTTTTAGCTATCCTGGGTTTCTTGCTTTTCCATATGAAACTGAGTATCATTCTTTCAAGGTCTGTGAAGAATTGTGTTGGGATTTTGATGGGATTGCATTAAATTTATAGATTGCCTTTAGTAAGATTGCCATTTTTACTATGTTGATCCTTCCTATCCAGGAGCATGGGAGATCTTTCCATTTTCTGATATCTTCCTCAATTTCTTTCTTCAAAGACATAACATTCTTGTCAAATAGGTCTTTCACATCCTTTGTTAGTGTTACCCCAAGATATTTTATGTGATTTGTGGCTATTGTGAAAGGTGATGTTTCTCTGATTTCCCTCTCAGCTTCTTTATCCTTTGTGTATAGGAGGGATACTGATCTTTTTGAGTTGATCTTGTATCCTGCTACTTCACTGAAGGTATTTCTCAGCTGTAGGAGTTCTCTGGTAGAGTTTTTGGGATCACTTATAAACACTATCATGTCATCTGCAAATAATGAAAGTTTAACTTCTTCCTTTCCAATTTGAATCCCCTTGATCTCCTTATGTTGTCTTATTGCTGTTGCTAGAACTTCAAGAACTATGTTGAAGAGATATGGAGAGAGTGCAAAGCCTTGTCTTGTTCCTGATTTTAGTGGAATCGGTTTGAGTTTCTCTCCATTTAATTTGATGTTAGCTGTCGGCTTGCTGTATATTGCTTTTATTACCTTTAGATATGATCCTTGTATCCTTAATCTCTCCAAGACCTTTATCATAAAGGGGTGTTGAATTTTGTCAAATGCTTTTTTCTGCATCCAATGAAATGATCATATGGTTTTTTTATTTCAGTTTATTTATATGGTGGATTACATTGATTGATTTTTATATGTTGAACCAGCCCTGCATCTCTGGGATGAAGCCTACTTGATCATGATGGATGATTTTTTTTATGTGATCTTGGTTTTGATTTGCCAGAATTTTATTGAGAACTTTTGCATCCATGTTCATGAGTGAGATTGGTCTGTAATTCTCTTTCTTAGTTGAGTCTTTGTGTGGTTTTGGTATCAGGGTAACTGTAGCTTCATAAAAAGAGTTTGGTAGGGCTGGAGAGATGACTCGGTGGTTAAGAGCATTGCCTGCTCTTCCAAAGGTCCTGAGTTCAATTCCCAGCAACCACATGGTGGCTCATAACCATCTGGTGCCCTTTTCTGGCCTGCAGGTATACATGCAGACAGCATACTATGTATACATAATAAATAAATAAATCTTTAAAAAAAGTTTTGTAGTGAGCCTTCTGTTCCTATTATGTGTAACACTTTGAGGAGTATAGGTATTAGCTCTTCTTGAAAGTTCAGGTAGAATTTAGCACTAAAACCATCTGGCCTGGGCCTTTTTTTTTTTTTTTTTTTTTTTTGGTTGGTAAGTTTTTGATGGCAGCTTCTATCTCCTCGCAGGTCTATTTAAATTGCTCACCTGGTCTTGATTTAATTTTGTTAGGTGGTATCTATCTAAAAAATTGTCCATTTCTTTTACATTTTCCAGTTTTGTGGAGTACAGATTCTTGTAGTAGGACCTAATGATTCTCTGAATTTCCTCTGTGTTCATCGTTATGTCCCCCTTTTCATTTCTGATTTTGTTAATTGGGATGTTCTCTCTCTGCCTTTTGATTAGTTTCGATAAGGATTTGTCAATCTTGTTGATTTTCTCAAAGAACCAGCTCTTTGATTCATTGATTCTTTGTATGGTTTTCTGTGTTTCTATTTTGTTGATTTCAGCCCTCAACTTGATTATTTCCTGTCTTCTTCTCCTTTTGGGTGCGTCCTGTTCTTTTTTTCTAGAGCTTTCAGGCATGCTGTTAGGTTATTGATGTGAGCTTTCTCCATTTTCCTTATGTGGGCACTTAGTGCTATAAACTTTCCTTTTAGCACTGCTTTCATAGTGTCCCATAGGTTTGGATATGTTGTCCCTTCATTTTCATTGAATTCAAGGAAGGTTTTAATTTATTTATTTCTTCCTTCACCCAGGAGTGGCTCAGTAGTTGACTGTTCAGTTTCCATGAGGTTGTAGGCTTTCTGGGAGTAGTAGTATTGTTGAATTCTAACTTTATTCCATGGTGATCTCATAAGATACAGTGGATTACTCCAATTTTTTGGTATCTGTGGATGTTTGCTTTGTTACCGAGAATGTGATCAATTTGAGAGAAGGTTCCATGGGGTGCTGAGAAGAAGGTATATTCTTTTTTGTTTGTGTGGAATGTTCTATAGATGTCTGTTAAGTCCATTTGATTAATTACATCTGTTAGTTCTCTTATTTCTCTGTTAAGTTTCTCTCTATTTGACCTGTCCATTGGTGAGAGATGAGTGTTGAAATCTCCTACTATTGGTGTGTGGGGTTTGATGTGTGGTTCAAGTTTCAGTAATGTTTCTTTTACATATGTGGGTGCTCTTGAATTAGGAGCATAGATATTCAGGATTGAGACTTCATCTTGGTGAATTGTTCCTGTTATGAGTATTTAATGTTCTTCTCCATCTCTTCTGATTGATTTTAGTTTGAAATCAATTGTTAGATATTAGGATAGCCACACCCGCTTGTTTCTTAGGTCCATTTGGTTGGAAAGCCTTTTCCCAACCCTTTAGTCTGAGGTAGTGTCTGTCTTTGAGGTTGAGGTGTGTTTCTTGTAAACAGCAGAATGTTGGATCCTGTTTACGTATCCATTCTCTTAACCTGTGCCTTTTTATAAGTGAATTGAGACCATTGATATTAAGTGATATTAATGACCAGTGGTTGTTACCTCCGGTTATCTTTCGGTAGTAGTGTTTGTGTGTTTCCCTTCTTTGGGTTATGCTGGTAGGGGTTATTAGATGCCTGTGTTATTGTGGGTGTAGTTAGCTTCCTTGGGTTGTGGCTTTCCTTCTAGTACTTTCTGTAAGGCTGGGTTTGTGGATACGTATTGTTTAAATCTGTTTTTGTCATTGAATATCTTGTTTTCTCCATCAATGGTGAATGAAAGCTTTGCTGGGTATAGTAGTCTGGACTTGCATCCATGGTCTCTTAGTGTCTGCAGCACATCTGTCCAGGACCTTCTGACTTTCATGGTTTCCATTGAGAAGTCGGGTGTAATTCTGATAGGTGTTCCTTTATATGTTACTTGACCTTTTTCTTTTGCAGCTTTTAATATTCTTTCTTTGTTCTGTATGCTTTGTGTTTTGATTATTATATGGCGAGGGGATTTTTTTTTTGATCCAGCCTATTTGGTGTTCTGTAAGCTTCTTGTACCTTCATAGATATATCCTTATTTAGGTTAAAAATATGGAACACCTCACGAATTTGTGTGTCATCCTTGCGCAGGCGCCATGCTAATCTTCTCTGTATTGTTGCAATTTTAGTATATGTGCTGCCGAGGCGAGCACTTTCTCTATAATTCTAATAAAGACATGTATCTTAAGAGAATTTCAGTTGAATTCTGGAATATAGATAAATAATATTGTCAGGCCAGGAAGCATAAATCTCCAGTAGGTAATAAATCTCCATATGTCATTCAATCAAATGAAGTTAGAAAACAATTGCAGTATCAGAAATATATTTAGAGAGTTTTCCTTTTGTGTTGTATTGCCAAATGCATTTTGAGGGAGTGTGTAACAAGCTCATGTAAGAAAATATACTTGCTCAAAGGGTTGAGCCATTTTTATCTAGCTTTTAAGCCATTAAATAGTCTTCCAGCATTTTATCAAATGACATTATTAATTTAAATTATTATGTTAAATATCTGCCCCTTACGGTCTTATGTCTGCCTCTGTGGCCCTCTCCTTCCATCACATGAGGTGATAGAGCAGGACCCATTTATAACAGATGTGTGCTGTTCTGGTGGTCATTATACGAAAGCATGTTTAGTTAAGAATAAATACAGATTTGTGGAAAAATGATTTCTCCTCCCTGGTTATAAGTTTATTGATTCAATGGTCTAACCACAGGGTTCGGAAAGTTGGTAGAAACACCTAGGAACCCTAGTAAACTGTTTTTTTATGACAAGTCTTCTGTAGTGTGCAATATGAATCAGGAGTCAGCTGGGATGACTCGGGTATCCCTAAGGCATTTTCTGTGCTGCTTTTCACACTCAGGCCTTTAATTTTCATGGTACTACGTGATATGCAGTTTTATAATGGAGTAAGGAGATTAATTTTCTAAGTTTCCTCCGGCCTGGGTTTGGGCTCATGTTCATTGTCAGGACAGTATTAACAGAAAGGGGAGCTTAGCTACAAATAGTTTTTAAAAAACTCTCTTATTCTACTATTTTATGCATAAGAAAAATGTAACAAAGTATGTTGCAGTGAGGGGCTCGGGCTGCGTTCCCGGCGCCGGGCCCCTTGTGCCATCCGGCTCCCGGTGTGTACCCGAAATAATTACACGGAAACTGTATTCATTGAAATACTGCCTGGCCTATTAGCTCTAGCCTCTTATTAGCTAACTCTCACATATTTGTTTAACCCATTTCTAATCATCTGTGTGTCACCACGAGTCGTGGCTTAC